>VCRD01000482.1:197273-218584 GCA_006783055.1 Trinorchestia longiramus
ACTGGCCGCGCATCCATCAACAGATTTCGTTGCTGATCAGAAGGAGACTACCACCTTAGATTACAGGTCTACAGGGTGTCTCAAAAAAATGTACTCACCCTTTAACCGTTGCTAACATGCTGTCTTCTTTGTGTTGAAGGTGTGAGGTTCGAACCTTTGCGAACATGATTCTTTAATCACATTTAATCATGTTCGCAAAGGTTTGAACCTCACACCTGCAACACAAAGAAGACAGCATGTTAGCAACGGTTAAAGGGTGAGTACATTTTTTTGAGACACCCTGTATTTGTGAACACTTGCAACTCAAGGCGAGCGATACGTGTGTTTGTTATACTGAAGTATTACTTTCAGTGTCATTGTTACAAAATTATACCAATTTGTAATTTGTAATTGTTGTTGTAGTTACTTAGAATAATTAGAACTCAATAGAAGTGATAGTATTATAAGGTTCTAATTTATGTATCTGTATTGATATGGAACAAAGGTACTTGTAGAAGAAACATTTTAATTTACAGCTAATTTTAGGCAGCATGAAATACTCGTACAGGTCATTCAACTTTCAGCTAAACAATGTAGTTGAAAATTAGCTATTTCGAACGGCAGCAATATCAATTGGTCTATAGTGGTGACGTTGGCAATGCGTGCTGGTTATTATTCAAAAGTGTGCACAAAATTAACATTTGAAATGTATTATTTTAAGAAAAATAGGACAGGTCTTCACAAACTTCTGCCAGCAGCTACCAAGTTTGCATCAACTGTTACTCTGTTTTTCGTATCATAAGAATGAGAAAACCTCTAGTAACCCTAAACCTTGCGGTTATTTATGCTTGAAAATAACATCACTATTACCACGCAGAGCTGTTGATTCATATTCTGTTAATCTCAAATGATTACATTTATTTCATTTGGTGACATTTCAAGGAAAACAGGAAGCCCATGAAGAGGAAATGTAGTACGAACTTATTCCTGTATTTCTCATGTTGCCAGTGTGCAAACTAGTTCTAATAGTTGCTAGACGGTAGAAACTAAACTTCTTGAAAAACCAGTTGAGCTTTTTATAATTTTTTTCTGACTGCAGACAACGGAAGTCTAAAATTCAACTCTGACTTGATGATGTCACGTAGTTTGAATATCTGCCAACGCTTCTTTAGTGTTACAAGTTTTTTTCAACAAAAAAAAGTGAAGCAATTAGACGCAATGGATAAACACTGCACATGATATCATGCATCCCTTAGTAAAGTATTTCATACACTTAATAATACATGTAACACTACTATTTTATACACTTAATAATACACGTAAAACTAACATTTTAAACACTTTATACTACATGTAAAACTAGTATTTTATACATATACTACTACATGTAAGATAAGTTTTTCTTACACTTAGTATTACATGTAAAACTAGTATTTCATACACCTACTACTGCAGGTAATACTAATATTTCAAACGCTTAATACTACAAGTAAAACAAGTTTTTCATTCCCTTGATTCTAAAACAAGCGTTCCAGACACGACCACTCTAACATGACGGCATTTAATTTAGCCTCGAAGAGCCTTTTTTTATTTTGCTCAGCTAAACGATGACACAATACGTCCTGAAGAGTAAGGGCCATGCATAGTCGTATAAGATTAATGAACACAATGCTTCTACAACAAATTTTTCCCTAAAAAGCATGTGCTCGTAAAACCTATTGCGTTCCTTTATATTCGAGCCTGAAACATCGAAATTGAGGGTAGAAGTTTTCTTTTAATGAATTTTACAAGTCCTGCAGGTATTTTGAGCTCCAGTATCCAAGTTGGCTTAATTCAAATTAAATGGTGTAAGTTTGACATGAAACGTTACTCAAATTTTTTGGAAGTCACCTCCAAGAAACGTGAACATGAAAACGGTCAACTATCACCAACTGGTTTTAAAAGCATGTTGATAATTAGAACTGATGTAACACCACCGCTGACACCCCTACCATTGTACTACAAAGTCCAAGTCCCGTAAATTGCTACCATGCATCCCATTGAAATCTAAACTGCAAGTTATGAAGAGAAGACACCGTGAACTGTGAACTATAATTCAGACTGCAATTTCAGCATCAGACTGCAGCCCCGAAAGTTCAAAGCCGAAACCTAAAATAAGCAAAAACTGTATCTTCTGCGCCACCCAAATATTGCAAAGAACATCAGCACTAGGAACAGGGTGTGCAGACAGCGTGGTCTGCCAGCTGCCGTGATGAAGTGTCGGCTTTGATAAATCCTTGCACTTCACTAATTAAACGAAGAACTCGACAGATAATTTGGAGCAACCATTGGCCATTTGTAGGTGCAGGATGGTGTAGGGCCCAGCACATGGCGTCATATGAAACTGCCACGTCTATTTATTGTTGTTCATATTAGCTTTGTGCTCTGCAGATGTGACAAACTCTTGTACTCGAAAACAGGGCACAAAAACAGGGAGTGCGGTAACTGTTTTAACTTAGATCGCGATAGCTAACGTTTCATGTAAGGCGGTATGTGTTGAATAATGTTCGGTGTTTGCATGGTGAGTGATGATGTAAGTTGTGGATTGGGAAACGAAAGAGTATTCAAAACTTACAAGACATCCCATGAGATAGATTTAATAGCTGAATAAAGCCTCAAGTGATTCTTGTTTTGTTGTCTGCTTTTGAGGTGCATAGATGGTTTTAAATAAACAATTTAAACAGAATTTGGAAAAAGTGCAAATGCACTGAACTTTCCCATGATGCGCTTAACTTTTACATAATTTGCTTAACTTCCCCATAACTTCTGAAGAAAATTTAATTGCCCCTAATTATTTGATAATAAAAAATTCCTCGGCTTTGTAGTTTCACGAGATGCACGAAAAATATAATATATAATCAAATTCAAATAGAGATAAAAGAGCTTCATACAAAAATTTGCAATAAAATAGCGTCATTAAAGAATATATACACTTCGAAACAAACACAGCTTCCCACAATGCACTTAAACGGGGACATTGGGGCCTCAAAAGCATACTCTTATGATAATATTCGATTTGTTTGTAATAAATGATACGTGTGCTAGAAAATTATCTCTACGCTGCTATTGTGAATTCTAAATTTAGAACTATTTACGACCATCAATTCATTTATATCGCCTTTGTTGATGACAAATGGCATCTTGTGTATAAACTCACGTTGGTAGTAAGAAGTACAGGGTGGCGCATAAGTAACGCACCCTTTTAAAAAATTAATAATTAATAAAGTATTACCGCAATATACACTGGGTATCTGTAGACAGGATACGGCATGTAAATAAACTTTAAGAGTTCCTCTATCGTTTGCAATTATCCCCATCGTTATACCTTTCATAGTTTATTTATTATTAATTTTTTAAAAGGGTGCGTTACTTATGCGCCACCCTGTACAGTACATCAGAATTGCCCTTTTACAGAAGCCTAGACTATTTTCGACCACTCCCTGGTAGAGCTTTGAGATCTAAGTCCCACATGTCACGTGCTTGATGTCACAGTTTAAAATTAGTTCATCCTTGTGCTCACACAAAATTATTTTAACCTAAGCTGTTTACTTTTCAACTACAGAATCATGAAAAAGTTGAAACGAAGTCAAAATAAAGTTCGTTTTATTTGGAAGGTAAACGTCGTGGACAGCATCAAGGTTTTTCTTTCAGCTTTGTGCTAAATGTACAGACGGGTCTTTACTGTTGATTTTCTATGTTCACTTTCATCAACATTTACTGGCAAGGAGTTTAGGTTTTATTATTTCACGATATCCTGCTATTCCACTATTACACTATATAATAATACACAGTTTGTTGCTTGCTTGCTTGGTCCGTCTCTCTGTGACGCACTTAAATATTTAGATAGGAGGAAATTCGGTAGGGTACACATGTATTGGAAACATCGTATTGTGGATACCAAAGGCACATCCTTCAATATGGAAACTCCTTCGCAAAGCCCGCGTCCACTGGCAAATAAAACGAAAAAAACTCAGTAAAAAACACGTGATTTTTTCACGTGTGGGTCTACTAGTATGGTCATATGACTCACATTAAACTCCTTGCTTAGGTCTCTAGTTGTACTGGTAGGGTTTTCATCAAAGACAGCGTGCAATTGTTCAGAATTGAGTCCTTTGGAGCGTCCTTTTCTTAGTTCGTCCTTTAGGTTAAAGTTTTCCTTTTTGAAACATGAAAACAATCCTTTAGAGGTCTTTTCATCCACTGCATCATCATTTCCATAAGTGTCTTTGAGGGACCTTGCTGTTGAAATTATTGTGCACTATTACCCTTCTGAAATTCATACAGTAATGCAGTATGTGTGTACAGTATGCCTAATGTGTTCTATACTTGGAGTGTACATTTGGGTCAACAATAGTTTTCTATGATAATTATTTTAACAAAATCTGAATAAAGAAGTGCTATTCTAGTGATTTTGATGGCTACACATATATATCATTTATAAGTCAAATTGATGCAATGATGCCCTAAAGTTGTAATTCAAAAAATGGACAGAACTTCGTTACAACCTGATACATGCAACGTTCTTGGTTGAGATGGATGAACTGATGGTGCCACACTTATGGTTGCAGTGGATGAAATGATGAGACCACATTAATGGTTGCAGTAGCTGAGTTGATAGTACCGCACCAATGGTTGCAATGGATGAACTAATGGTTCCGTGCTAGTGGTTGTGGTGGATGAACAGATCGTGCAGTAATAATGGTTGCAATGGATGAACTGATGGTTCCGTGCTAATGGTTGTGATGGATGAACAGATGGTGCAGTAATAATGGTTGCAATGGATGAACTGGTGGTTCCGTGCTAGTGGTTGTGGTGGGTGAACAGATGGTACAGCAATAATGTACATATGTGTAGGTGGTTCATTAACACCCCTAAAATGCCTGAAAAACCCACCATGTGGAATCTCCTTTTCTCGAATTTGGAACAAATGGAGACACCTTGCTGTCATCTCTTGTTTGTGTCACTAAATTATGCATTGAAAAGATTCCTTATACACCAAGCTTCATTTTCCTTAGTGTTGCTCTACCATTCCTGTGCTTAAAATGACCTGCCTCCTTCAGAACCCAAGCCGTGCTTTAATAAACCTCGCCGGAGTTAAAATCTCCCAATGCTAAGTTCGATAAGCCTGCTTATAGGCACATTAGGCTCTCAGCACCAGAGTTTTATTTCCATCAACATTTGCTCAAGCCAGCAAGGCTTCCTGCTCAATGAAAGGCAGATCGTTTCTCCGCTGGACCACTTGATGACCTGAGAATAACATTGACGGAAAGATTTACGTAAGCCTAGCGAAATATACCTGTTCTGAAATACCAATGCCACTAATCATATATTGATCAACTTGAACACAGGGCTACATTGCAGCTGGGTATGACCCTGCTAAACGTTATTAACTTAGGAATCGGAAATATTTTATTGATATCTATAAAAGAGTGTTTTGTGGAGAGCGTAAAAAGGAAGCAAATCAGTTGCGATGTTCTTTAATTGTAATTAGAACCGTATTAATTATTTGTGGGTTTAGGTCGCTCTTTATTTATCGACCGTTCCCAGATTAATGAATAACCTGTATTTTAATTTAAGGAATTCACCGTTTGTCAATGAATTACCAGCTCACTTTTTCTTGAAGAAAGTTTTATACTTTCATCATGCACGTATTCTGTGCTCGATGAGCTTTACTGGTATACAACTTGTACGCATAAAATATTATTTAGCAGCTGATTCTTATGAATTATTATTTTACCAGCTCCAATGAGTTTTTTAACATTAATCTCGATTCTTATTTCGTGTTACTCGTAATTACTAAAGAACCATGTAAAAAATGAAATTCTTCTTAGCAATATACATCAAAACACTCTTACACAATTACTGCTGTAGTGTCAAATTTCCGAGGGCGAACAATTCAACAAAATAATTAGTAGTTCCTGTTGACTACAAGTGAATATAATTTATATGGAGAGTGTCTGAAGGTCAGAGTATTTTTAGAGCGTACACATATGTACAGAGCAATTTTAATGAGTGTTTGAGACTGAGAAAAGATCAGAACTTTCAATACTGCCTTTCTCGAAACTCAGAGAAAAAATATAATGCGTACGGTCTGGAAATTGGATTTAGATCAGACACTTATAATCACTTCAGTGGAACTGGATGAATATCAGAGAGGTGTTACAACTTTCATTACTTAAGTTTCTCTTATATTTTATACCTACTTGAACGTTTGGAAAAAACGATACCGGCTTACTTAATCGACGGATTGGGAATTTTTATAGAACCATTGTGACTGTTGAAAAAGATTTAGATTTTCAAATAATTTATCATGATATTGCCACGTATTACCGGTTCTACAACTCGATGATATCATACCGACATGACCCGCTTTGCAACGGACTCGTATATAGGATATGAGCCGTTACATAACAAACTGGCATGCATCATACGATTGGCTATTTAATGGACTGGTATGTAGGATGCGATCCACTATGAAATGGACTTTTATATAGATATAAGCACTATGTAACAGACTCACAAATACGAAATTAGCTGTTGTGTAATGGTCTCATGCATAGGAAGCAAACCACTATGTAACGAACTCTCATATAAGATAGCACTGCTTTTCATGGCAGCGATATTCTGCATCAAAGACTCAGCACTTGAAAGGAAGACATCCTGAGGAATCTTTTACATACAAATGCAATTAACGAATTGCTTTCGAGACCGAGCAGTCCATCTTTTTTATTTTGGGTAGAAAAGCTTCGTGTTGGAACTTCAATTTTCTGAGAGGGAAAAATTCATAAAAGACCAAAAATATAACAGACCCCATGGGAGAAATGAACGATAGCACTGAGCTAATTTCAAATTGTAATTTACTGCCGTCCACCACAGAACGAACTTGTAACTTGGCGAGTCAAAAGTAAATGAGTTTTCTAAACACACCAAGTCAACTGTAGTTAAGTGGATACACTTGTTAATGAAATAATCAAGCCATTTCTTGAGTTTTTAAACAAAAAATTGTACATGAGTAGGAGGAGTGAATACATCTCTCAAAAAAATATGAGTGAAGGAACTTGAAACTGTACGAGTTTTTGATATTAATTTTCAGCTACATGAAATCTAGTCATTTGAAATCTGTTGTTGATGGAGTTAGAGTGATCGTTAGGGGTTGCGTGAGAGAACTAGATGCCAGGGCTGAAGGCATGCTGTTCTTAATTTCCTGTTGTGATAACAAATATTAACGTTAATCAAATATAAAGGCAAATGGAGGTTTTCACTTTTAATAGTTTAAAAGTCTCATCACGCAGCAGATTCATTTTAGACAATTTTTACTGAATGTTGCATAACTCAACTAGAAATCCACTTGTGCTGCGCAGTTTGTCCATCCATTCTGTTTTAATGAATTCTTTTCCAATGTATGCATTTAAATCACACTAACCAAGTTCATAAAGTTGGAAAATTTATTTCAATATACTAATGCTGATGCCAGAAAATTTTCCTCATATTATGTTATCTAAAAGAAAATTATTGATACTGAAGAAAATCAAAGAACTCGAAAATTCTCTTAAATTTACAAGCAGGACCTGCACACTCACGACTACAACTTGTAATATGCACTCAAAAACACAGAATTTAATTCATCAAGCACCTGATTTAAACACTTTCTTGTCACATTAATGTACCTTATTTTCCTTCCATGTTGCAACCGACATTCGGAAGTTCTGTCGGCTAGGAATAATTAAATTATTCTCATTTTTTTCACCCGAGGTTTAGCATTTGCAAGTCCGCACCAGCACTCATGTGACCTGAATAATAAGTTTGTCCTTTCCTAGAACCAGCGTAGCTGTGAGGTAGGTCTACGGTCTTTCTCGGTCTATCTTGAGGTCTACGATCTATCTCGGTCTACCTTGAGGTCTACGGTCTATATCGGTCTACCTTGAGGTCTACGGTCTATCTCGGTCTACCTTGAGGTCTACGGTCTATCTCGGTCTACCTTAAGGTCTACGGTCTATCTCGGTCTACCATGAAGTCTACGGTCTATCTCGGTCTACCTGGAGATCCACGGTCTATCTCAGTCTGCCTTAAGATTTACGATTTATCTCGTGATCTATTTGAGTTTGCCATGAGGTCTACGATCTACCTTGGTCTGCCTAGAGGTCTACCTCAGACCGTAAGTAGCTTTATGTTTCAGTGGCAATAGCAGGTCTAATAGACCTGCCATGGACAGCTGGAAGCCTCAGCGATATGGAAGCAGTTTTCAGGGTCTACTGAGACTCATTTTTTGGTCTGCCTTTAACTGCAACGAGCTTAAATATTCAGTAGAATTGGTGAACTTTCAAATTCATTTTGATGGGTCTCAACCTACCTTTCGGTCTACATCTGACTGTGGTACCTTTTGCACTATATCGTTATTTATGAGTTTCAATATCCAGTTCAATCTACCAACAGAATGGCCGATAAGTTCTGTAACATTTTTTTAATGTTTATTTTTACCTTAAAAATATATAGTTGTACTATTCCAATACAACATATTAAGAGCCATTTTTCTATTTTCATACATTTTTTTCATATTAAAAATAAATTATATCGTTGACTAAGCTACACGAAGCTGACAAGTCTGTATCAGAGTTGTTAATCGTCTCGACTGGTCAGAAATTGGTGGCTCATCCATCAGAACGATCGACCTGTTCAGGTATACGTACAGTACAAAATCAATCCAAGACATAATTATATTATTCAAGCTTTGTAACTGAGTTTATGTGTTACCCTGTATATTACCTTTACCTTGACTTAGCAGGAGCATTAAACCTGTCGTGTTGACGAGTTCTACTGCCTACCTTCGTCTACGTTAAGATCAAGAACTTGTAACCTAAGAGATTTTAATGTGCTCTACCATATACCTAAGTCGAAGTCTACCATATGAATAAGTCTACACCATTGTTCAGCCGTCAGGTTATTATAATACTAATTGGTTAATTTCTTAGAAATCTCACCATAAAAGGAAAAAAACACTTAGGAGGTTTACTTTGGTGATTTTTTCCACCTCATGTGTGATGCCATAGAAAGGCAGATGCATAATAATTCTAACCTATTTTATTTTACCTGAGTAATTTACAAAGTATTCCAGTTATTCTTCAACAATTGGTGTCGATGCAGCTCAAAATCTTGACTGAACACCTGGAAAATGAAAAATCAACAGTTTAGTTGTTTTTGGTCAATTAAAAGGTACGCAAGCTGGACAACTTACCTGTTATATCCGGTGTATTTGAATATTTTGGTGTTATTTATTGAATAAAAAGCCTCGTAACTGTTTTTAATTCCAAAAATTGTAATATCCTACCAGTTAGTACGCATACATCGTGCTTGAATTTCTCAATCATTTACTTATGCCAAGGACGTTACCTTACTGATGTGTTTTATTAATTAAGCATTAACAATTTGTATCTTCCCCCAAGCAGACTTTTATTCACAAACCATTAACAATTTGCATCTGTTTTCTAATAGAATTTCTTGAGTCTTGTCTGGAGCAGTCATCTTCTTGCATGTGTGACTTGAATGATAAGATGACTCTTTTACCAGGACTGGAATATCTGGAAACCTCAGCATCGCGTCAGACATTCAAACAAGAAAGATTATTTTTTACACAGTCGCTCGAGAGGAAATAATTTTCATGTTGCTTTCTATTGCAAGCTTTGCTTCCAGACAAGTTCTGTTTAATGTGACTTGTTTTGAGTGTAAATGCGTGCTACTTTGTGTTGTGTCACTTACCAGTTTTTTTAGTTTCATGTTGCAACTATTACTTATAGGTATGTTAGTTCCATGCCACAAGTATTACTTGACGGCATTTTTTGTTTTATGTTGTAAGTATTACTTATAGGTATGCTAGTTTTATGTTGCAGGTATTACTTACAGGTATGTTTGTTTCATGTTGCAAGTATTACTTTCAGGCGGATTAGTTTCATGCCACGAGTATTACTTACAGGTGTGTTCTATTTTATATCAAAAATATTAAATACGGAATTGTTTTCTTTCAAATAATAATTGATTTCTCTCAGTTCAACCAATTTCCCGATACTATTCTCTCCATTAAAAAGATTAAATGCTAGATAAAATCCTCCAGCCATTGAGCAATTTTTTCCCTCTTACTTCCAGAATAAATTTTCAAATGAAATGGCGTTAAACGAAGTCCTAAATAAAATTTCAAGACAAACTTCATCACAAAGCTGCGTCAATTCTGCTACGACTTGTAAATTCTTTTCAGCCTTCATGTTCTAGTTGTAATGGACGTTTTAAAATATGGAATTTTTAGCTTGTGCCGCATTTCACAAGCGCCTACCTCTAAATTAGTTCTTTCTAAGCTTAGGGACTCAGGAATGCTGCCAGACTAGAGCTCAATAATGGCGCTTTCCGTCTCTGCTCCAGAGACACTCTCGTTCTCGCCCTCGATATGCAAATCCAATGCTTCCGTTCAAGTTGTGATAGGAAAATTGAAAGGGCCAATCAAATTGAGTAGGAAAGATATTTTCACCTTCAGATCTGAAGGCCGTTCCAGAATAACAGATTGAAGGGAGGTCCAGCCAGGCAGTGACTTACAGCGCATGAAAACTTACCCCAAGTTCAATCCAAAGCTTCACATAGTTTCATCTTCCTTTTTGGAAAGGTTAGGCTAAAAATTATGAATCTATAGAGTACGAGTTTTGAAAATGTTAGGCTAGATAGGTTAGAAATTATGAATCTATACAGTACGAGTTTTGAAAATGTTTGGCTAGAAATTATGAATCTATACAGTACGAGTTTTGAAAATGTTAGGCTAGAAATTATGAATCTATGCACTACGTCAATATAACATCACTAACAAACGACACTTAAGAAAGTTGTCGATAGTTTTGAAGTTGACTGCTGACATTGAATTTGAATTTACATTTACGTGAATTTTTTAACATGAAGATGACTTCACTTATAATAGAATAGAATAGAATAAATACAATAAAGCAATATGAACAAGCCGCTTGACACATTCTTGCATCGATACCCAAGTTCCACAGCGTCTAAAAAGCATAAAGGAGGCTTATGGTCCAACACATTCCTACCCTATATTTGTTAATCAAATGTATAATCAGGGTTTTAATATTCGCAACCGCATTCCTGTATTAACAGATATAATGGTCCAGACCACGTGACTTAGAAATGTCCGAACATCAGTTTTTCGCACTACCAAAACCCATGCGTCAGGGGGCCAATTGTGTACTAGATCAGCTGAAAAATAGGGTAGGGTGAGCACTGAAAGTGAGTTATTTATGTCCTGTGTTTATCTGATCTGATTCTTCAAGTCCATCGTGTGTTAAAAGTCTCAAAAATAGCTGATGATTTTTTTTAATAATTTGATTCAGCGGTAAAAATGCAACGTTTTTAGCCAGAAACTTTCATTTCATAATTGCATATTATTTTCATGCAACTATTATTATTATTATTATTATTATTATTATTATTATTATTATTATTATTATTATTATTATTATTATTATTATTATGGTATTAATAAATACTATAAGGTTACTATTATTACTCAGTGTTATTTTATTAAAAATTTTACTCAATATTATTATGTTACGCAGCTCTATACAGTTGAAATTAAATTAAAAAAAATCTGAAGCTACATTTACACTCTGTGTACATGTCGCGACACAGACTTACTACTGAACTTTAGTGGTTCTGTTCAGAGACCTGTAAAGAATGTACTTAGCAGCTCTGGTGACTGTAATAATCATATCCAGTGTATCATTTAGTACCCTCCTTTATTATTCATTTCAATTTATTTACTGCTCTCAGTTCCCGAATGTGCAGGTCAGTAACACCTATTGTGGCTTGTATATGTCCTCAACCGAGATGGAAATTGATAATAATTGAAGGGTGGACAGCACTGGTGGACTACTTACATTTTTTCCCACGGGAAAAAATGCAAGTAGTCCACTAGTGCTGTCCACCCTTCATATAGTAAACTACTGGATCGTAATCGCCTCTGTCAGCGCTGGGTTAGCGACAGCACGGGAGTGGACTACTTGCATTTTTTCTCGTGGAAAATATATTATATTTACCACGGGAAAAAATGCAAGTAGTCCACTAGTGCTGTCCACCCTTCAATTTATCAAGACAGTATATATCGCTTCTAACATGAAACACAAATACCCAATTATACAGTGTAAATATCAACTTTTAGTCAGTACCGTACAAGTTCTCGCTGACACTCATCACTCAACAGTGCTGACAGTATGTTCCCTTGTTGACACTCGGGATATGACCCCTCAATAACGTGGTAAATATCAGCAGGTTTCTTTAGTAATCTATAACACATATCACTGCTGACACCTACCACACACTCTTTTTGTACACCTGACACACACCCTCACTGACAGACATCTCTCTTACAATCTCATTGACACTTCGCTCACATCCTCATTGACACTTCGCTCACATCCTCATTGACACTTCGCTCACATCCTCATTGACACTTCGCTCACATCCTCATTGACACTTCGCTCACATCCTCATTGACACTTCGCTCACATCCACTTTGACACTTCGCTCACATCCTCATTGACACTTAGGTCACATCCACTTTGACACTTCGCTCACATCCTCATTAACACTTCGCTCACATTATCATTTACATTTCGCACACACTCACTTTGACACTTCGCCCACATTATCATTGACATTTCACTCACATCCTCATTGAGACTTCGCTCACATCCTCATTGGGACTTCGCTCACATCCTCATTGAGACTTCGCTCACATCTTTTGGACAGAACATGGAACTGCAGACAGAGCGCGGGCACTCGGGCCGAGATGTCATCTCTGAAGTCATCGTCCGACGTTCACTGCACAATCAATTATTTTGGAGAAATGGCTCTGGCTGTTCTCCTCTCTGCAAGCCGGGAGACGTCGAATAGAAAGCTCAATCGAGTTGCCCAATTCTCTGTTCAATTTACGGTGTGAATTGAGAGGCAGGTTTTGCGAGACAAAAACAGATCCACGCCGATATGAACAAAAGTGGCGACCGCTCGAAGGGTGCTCCCAAATTGACTGGAATTGTGCCCTGCAGTCCAGAAGCGATTCTAGCAACAAAGCTTCCGATGCGCTTTTTTCCCTCTTTTTAAATCACTACACCAGCAAAAATTTTGAACATGCGATGAATATTATCTTGGTATTCGCTTGGATTTTGGAGTGAATTTTGAATACACTACACTCGAGTTCAGGAGTTAGTTGTACACAGTTTCCGTACAATGAACAGGTAACATTGAAACACACTTTTTCAGGGTTAGAACTGAAATTTTAATATAATATGAAATCAATTAATCCTTATTCAAACCGCTAATTAATTATTTCAAAATGATTTTAATAAAAATTTTAAAACCAATAAAATATTTGATGTGTTTGTGTGCGTATGTTTTTTTGTCCAGAGCTGTTATTTGCTATTTTATTCAATTCAGTGTGCCTCTAGGCTAAGATTTTCATGATGTGTTTTAAAAAAATACTTCAAGATCAATCTTTTAGGGGAAAAATATTTTTTGCATAAAAATATTCATAAAGTAGAGATAAATTTTCCATTAGAATAGATACAGCATTCATTTGTTTCTGTTTTTAATTTTAAATACGTGTTTCAATTCGCCCATTTTCAACTTTAATTTTCATTCAAAACATTTTTGTTTCTAGAAGTGCTCTAACATTCCTACTCACAGTGTAGGGTATGGAACATGAGTTTTGAACCCCTGCATCTGTATGATATAATACTCAATATATACGATATTACATAAAGTCTACAGAGAATAAAACCAGCATTCAATTTACATTTTTTAGGGTTTCACAAACGATACTTGTTGAACACAGTTGCGGTGTTCGTTAATCCCAGATGTTCTTTAATCCCATATTGAATACAATTGTCATCATCGTTAATCCCAGATTAAACACAGGTGTCATGTTTGTTAAGCCCAGATGTATCTTAAATCCGTCTATCGTCTCTTAGCTCTGTCTCTTCGGCCCGAGTATCAACGTTTACTGATACTCTATTGACAGTTGTGTTTCGACTCAAGCTCAACGTTTGCGCTTCATCGAATCAAGAACCAGAATGGTCCAAGTGGCACGTGTCCGACGATGTTGTCCGGCCTAGCATGCTTCTAGTGGAAGGAAATAAAAGTCAGTAAGATATTCCGCGTATTACGCGATGAGAACACAAGTAACGACTTGAAAGGGGGCTGCAAGAAGCTCAGTGAAAACTGTTGACTTTGGCAGGGCTTTTTGAAAATTGACTCAAGCTCATGACTTCCGTCTTTTAGTAGGTTCCTAGAGCACCTCTGACTCTCAGTTTCTCCCTTTTGTCAAACTGATTGGTTTTGATGCTACTGCTCTCGGTTACTCTTAAGTTTACGTACTTTTGGTGTACAGGGATGAATCTTCAATTAGTTCAACGGATTAGAGCTTATCTCTCAATTACTACACTTCATGAACTGTTGAGTTTAGCAATCCTGTGGTGTTGTTCAATAGCTCAGTTTTCCAGTGTTACAAGACTCTGATGCTATACAGAATTTTTGATGACATCGATAACTTGAAAAACGTGGAATAGTTAGATTTTATCAATTGATCGCTACGTATCTAATTGCACAAAGTTCAGATCCTTAATCGTATACGAACACAATATCAACACAACGTGAATACATATATTTAGAACAGGCTCCCATACAATGTAAAAAAAATACTTTTTGAGTAACATTATACTCTCATTGTACATCTAAAAATAATTAATGGTTACGTAATATAACGGGTTCGCCTTTACCCCATTGATGATGTTACAAAAGGAAATGTTGGTATATTGAAACACAATCGAGTAAATTTTACCCTTTCTCTTGACAGAATGTTCCTTTTCGAAAAATGTTCAAGCAGGAAAATATTCGAAAAATAGTAAAATCTCGTGCAACGGAAATTTCCTGTCCAATTACTTCAGTATATTTTTGAACTGTCGAGTGCAGTGCTTGTTATGTAAATTTTGTTGAGCTTGTGTCGTGATCTCAGAATTTGTTAGGACGTAGTGTCGTATTGTGATAGAGTCTCATGGTTGGGACCGAGTAGTCATTGGCTCAATCGCAGGTTCATAGTACGGTCGTCGCAATATTTTTAGAATCTGGAATCGAATAACTTGAAAAAAATGAAGTCACAGAAAGAAAATTCAAATATTTTGGAGTCAAAGTTCAGGAAAAAAACAATCGATGACAGGAAATTTACAAATTCTGGACTTCCATTTCTTTGAAGAAGTCGACAAATTTGGAAATTCCGGAACCGGATGACAGGAAATACGTTAAGAAATTAGAAGTTTTATGAATCTTAGATTTACATCGCAAAAAATTAATAAAATCGAAGTCAGAAAAAATCTACACTTCCAGGAGTCAAAGTAAAAAATTTTAAACTCAGAGTAAAGAAATTTCTAGATACTGAGACTACCTCATCGTAAACAGCACACGCAAAGTCGCCCTGCAAGCTGCCCTGGTCGTAGTGCTTACTCTGCCGCAACAATAAAGAATTTATTTGGTTCCTTTAATTTGATCAGCTGGAATCTCTGAAAGGCAACAAGAAGTCACCAATATTGAGGATTCTTGACGGATGTCCCAGTGACTGTCAAGACAACTCAAATGCTTAAAACTACGATAATTATAAAGGCTTTATTATCAACGGTAAAATTTATGGTTATGAATTAAACGACGATGATTTGTGGCACTAAAGAAAAACTAGAGTATGAGGTTCATTGATAAATTGTTTATCAGTGCACAATAGCGTGTTACCAGGGGTTATTTGATTTAATTTGAGTTCGTTCTAAATAAAACAACCTACAATCTTCTATGCAGCTAAATATGTTTAAACTGACACTCAGATTCTTGAATGCAGACACTATAAGTAAAATGGACAGAAGCCACCCCAATGTTCCCAAATATTCCAGTAAACAAGTCAAGCACAATTCTACTAAAATGTCCGCCGTGATCATTTACGCAAATGTATAGTCCCCGAAGTCGATGATTAAAACTCTCTTCTTAAAAAAACATATACTTGTATTTTTGTGGGCTTACCATTATCTGTAATCCAAATAGGAAATATTACAATGTTGTAATATTGTAATGTTGAGGAAATATTACAATGGTTTTTCTGCTCTTATGATTCTAATAACGCTCCGTGATGCTACAATTTCATCACTATTAGCACCGTGAGTCTTTGTTGAAGGTTCGACCTCCTAGTCTATATTCGTCGTTAAATCATCAGGGATTCTACTGAATTACCGTAAGTTGCACGACACCTAGCCAAGATATTCGGTAATTTACCTAATTTACGTAATTTACACTGACGCTAGGCATGGGCAGCGCAGACAAACACCGGCAACCCAGTGAGTAACACAACATTTTCAAGTTCAGCAGAATTGGCCTCGTTGATCGGAGCATTTAATTTTTCCATCAACTTCACCCACGCCGACCATTCTCTTTATTTTGCACAGGGGCAGGAAAGGTACGAAGCAACTCCAATTTCTTCCTTCTGAATCCGGAGTGAAGTTTTGAAAAAATTCTCAGTTTCGTGCA
Organism: Trinorchestia longiramus; assembly: GCA_006783055.1. Classification (NCBI taxonomy): domain Eukaryota; kingdom Metazoa; phylum Arthropoda; class Malacostraca; order Amphipoda; family Talitridae; genus Trinorchestia; species Trinorchestia longiramus. Next base: position 213,891 of record VCRD01000482.1, read on the forward strand.
TGGTGTACTGGAGGTAATACCATTTTTGTGTGCAGCACAAGGTCTGTCTCGTCTGCAAATGTCGTCCGTCCAAATCTCAATGAAGATATCGACATCCATTTCTATTTTTGTATTATCTATTGGCATCTCATTGTACAAACAACGAAAGTGAAACCGAAGTTTGAAGCTGGCACGCCATTACAATTCATATCAAAGTTTTATGCTCCATGCAGTATATTAATACTATTTTCATAACATTTGGTTATGATGAAAACTAAGTGAAGAACAAACATCAATTGTTCTGTTTCAATACGAGTATGATATTCAATTTCCTTTGGTGCATAGACTTGAAAACATTTTCCCATAGTATTTTTTATGTTCAAGTAAGCTTTAAACTGAAAAATGAATTAAAGTTGTCATGAAACATAGTGGAAAAGCGACATTGGAATAGCACTAACAGCAACGCATCTGAACTGCATCTGTTATTCTGATAGTAATTCGTACATATTAGAGAACCGAAGCCATAATCTGAGCGATACTTCTTTTTTCATTAGTGATCTAACATTATTTGTTCTGATTCCTCAGCGTCCATATTTCTGACTTATCATTTATAATGATATCAATTTAATGATGATATCATTTATTAATGATGCAGTAGGTGTCATCTTTCCCTACGCTCTACAACTGAAGTTCGAAAGCCAACTAGTACTCTAATAACGTGTGTGATATCCTAATATAATAGCTGTAACAAAGTTTGAAAAAAAATTTGGTACTTGAACACTGGAAAAATGTATGCAGCAGTGACGAACAGTGCAAAACTGTGCACGAAAACTAGGGCAGACCTGAAGAACTAGAAAAAATTATGTACATATAATAGAACTACAGTGCTGAAAAGAAACTGGAACACTGTAAAGAAACCTTAAAGACTGAAACAATAGAAAAAATCGTGCAGACTGGAGAATTAGACTGAAAAGTAACGTCCACAAGAGCACTAGATAGAAATTCATACAGATTAGTACCATAAAAAGAAAGTCATACAGACTGGTACCATAAAAAGAAAGTCGTACATACTAGAGCAACAGAAAGAAAGTCACACATACTAGAGCAACAGAAAGAAAGTCGTACATACTAGAGCAACAGAAAGAAAGTCGTACATACTAGAGCAACAGAAAGAAAGTCACACATACTAGAGCAACAGAAAGAAAGTCGTACATACTAGAGCAACAGAAAGAAAGTCACACATACTAGAGCAACAGAAAGAAAGTCACACATACTAGAGCAATAGAAAGAAAGTCACACATACTAGAGCAGGAGAGAGAAAGTCTTACACACTGGAGTACTAAGGAGAAAGTTATACAGGAAGAAGTATTGAGAAAAAGTCATGTAAACTAAAACACTAGAAAAAAGTCATGCTAAGAGGAGGCTGGTAAAAGTCATTGAGAAGCTCTGGGCAGCTCTGTACGATGCTTGCAATCAGGCGGAGGAGGTTTTTGCGGACACGTGAGAGGTTGTTTTCCTGGAGAGGTTTACCTTCCAAAGAAGCAATATGCTCACAAAATTAAGCTTTAGTTTCGGAAGCAGGGATGAACTCAGCCCTCCAGCTGTCTTGGTCTGAGAGGAAAATGAAGAGCGTTATTTGAAGTCAAATTGAGACATGAAAACGTAAAGACAAATAGTAGGTATTGCATTTGTCAACGGAGTTGAGCTGGAAACCTATTGGACAGCGGATAAACAAATATGTTGTTTTTGGAGCGAGTGAGACATGAAAATGTTCAAGCTCAGTATGGAACGTAGAAATTCAAAGTAAATCAAAACTATCTGCAATAAAAAAGGAGTAATAAAGAAATATATGATATTAAAATGGTTGAAATTGTGCAGTTTACGTTCAAATAGGGACAGAAACAAACTTTGTCTGACTTTTTTACTAGCAAGTCAAATATAGGCAGCATGGAAACAATCAATGTACAATGAATAGAATGAACCTTAAGAGAGCCATCGGTCGTTTTTCTTGACTGTCTCCTAAGATGTGCTTGCTTTTGTATCTGGTAAGAATAAACTCTCTATCTCCTTCAAATGAGGCAAGGCTAATCGAAGTTCATAAATTTCGACTGGAACAATGAGGTTCATTTTCATGTACATCGCCTCCATTCCGTTAAATAATTGATGAAACTGCACCCAACATTCAATCACTTCGTCTTTGGTTAAAAATTGTAGGTGCTTCTCAAAATTGTATTCCTTTGACTACTCACAGGAGCTCTGGATCCAGCTACCAACCCTTGTGTTCACAGCTAGCAAAATTAATTTTACTTCCTGTGAGCACGGCGGTCGCATGAGCTGCTGTCATTCACCAGAGTTTGAAAAGAAGCTTTGTGAAACTTCATAACTACCTCGCAGATTCTTTTTATTCGTTGATATCACCCTTATTTTCTAAGAAATACTATTCAACGTTGAAAATATTATTTTCAACATTTTTGCAAAATTCTCTGACGACACACACCTGTCTCAGATAAACCGCTAGCTGCTCTCTGGCTTCCACACCTCGACCACTTGAGTTAGAGTTAGATTCCAGGTTTAGATACCTCTGTGTCCAGCCTATAATTCAAAATTATAGTCAACTGGCACATATACCTGCCGAGTTTAAAAAAGGTAAGATCAAAGCTACAAATCCTCCTCTTCATCTTCAAAAGCTTTTCTTCTAACTTCTTGCACACGAACAAAGACGCCCTATGTTCCATCGCTGTTTCGTTTCATCGCCATAAAAGTGATAGAGAACATTTTGGCAATTATCCTTCCATCCAAGACGAGAAGGCTGCTAATTTTCTTTGGGATCTTTTCTGTGAACAAATTTCCAAAAGCGAGACCTGTTCCCCAGCAGCCCAATTGACCTATCAACCCCCAACTCTCGCAATTTAATTAGTGGCCAAAAATACAACTCGAGCATATTATCCGCGCCTCCCTAAAGCTAATTCAATAGAGCTTTTTATGGTTAATCCTATTGTTCGAGCGCTAGGACATATCGCTTCTCCGCCACTTGAACTCTGGTGCCAAATATTGTCTGAATTTGTGAAAGTAACCGGAGCTCTAATATTCTAACAAGAACAGGAGATCAGTCCTATTCTAGCAACAGTTCTCTTTTATCACCACAGGTAAACTAATTACACTTCTGCCCTAATGAATTCTGATTGTGATTGGACATGAGGCTGATTACACTAAATTCTCGACTGTTTATTAATATTCAATTAGTTACTCCAGCTCGAGCATCCGAAATGTTCAAATATTTTACGGTGCTTTTCACCAGCTACATGAGGGATCTTACTGAAAATCATGAAAAATAGTTTGAACTTAATAAGACATGAACCATTTCATCATCTATATTCACCTCAAAAACTTCACATTCACTTCAAAAATTGTGCATAAATTTCTATGTGCAATCCGAGTAAAAATGTAGACGTGCAATCCGAAGTTACATCAAATGCTAATAAATTATTTTATGAAACCTGGTTTGGAAATAAATACTTGCAGTGTGACACCAATACTTCGAATTCTTTCCACGTAAATTAAAGCCTAGCGAACCCTTACAATTTTTTTCTCCGCTCTAAGAATTTTTACATCGATAACACAATCATTTTCAAATTTTCAGATTTCATTTCAACAGTACAAATTGATTTGAAAGTTATCTATGATTGCAAGTATAGAAATGCATTCTAAAATGTCAATTTTCATGATTCTAATATACGTATAAGCCGGTGTAATCGTGGGGCAAGTCAAATGCCCGAGTTTGAAAAGCTATTAGGACAGGTAAAACAATACGTACAGAATTATTTGTTGGTTTATTAGAATCAGTATACAATGCCGTTTGTGTGCTCACTTTTGAAGATGGCATCAGGAAGATGGTGGTCATCTGTAGCGATGCACTGCTGAAGGCGATGTCTGAAGTTTTCGGTTGCTCTTCGGCACATCTGAAGGGGTATTGCAGCGATTTCCTGCCGAATTCACACCTTTAATTCTTCCAAATTGTGTGGCCGACTTCTGAACACTTTCTCCTTCAGATATCCCCACAAGAAGAAATCGCCAATGCTCAGATCAGGTGAGCGTGGGGGCCACTCGACATCAACCCTCCGAGAGACGAGGTGTGCAGGGAACATCTGTCGTAATTTGACCATTGCAACTTGAGCAGTGTGGGCTGTTGCTCTATCCTGTTGGAACCAAATGTCTCCCAGATTTGTTTCCTCATTTAATTCTTCAAATTTCGGTTCAAAAAAGCCTTTCAACGTCGCAAAATAACGTTGAGAGTTGACGGTGACAGATCTTCCATCCTCCTCAAAGAAACAAGGTCCAATTACCCCAAATTTGGAAACTGCACACCAAACAGTAACTTTAGGGGAATGGAGCGGTCTCTGGTGAAGTTCTCTTAGGTTGTCTTCGGCCCAATAACGATAATTTTGCTTATTCACTCTTCCAGAAAGGTGGAAGTGCGCCTTGTCACTGCTGAAAAAAGTTGAGGGTTCGGGGATGCGGTTCAACATTTCCTGGCAGTAATTCCTGCGATTTTTAAAGTCAGTGAGCTTCATTTCTTGAACAATCGTTATTTTGTATGGATGGAACGATGAATCGTGAGGCAATATCCGTTTTAACCCTCTACCGCCGTATGGCACTCACGGGGAACATCAGAAAAAATGCTAATTATGTTAAAATTATATTATATGTGAGCAATA
>VCRD01000482.1:258931-275973 GCA_006783055.1 Trinorchestia longiramus
AAAGTAGAGCTTAAAAATTCCTTTTTCTTCAAATTTTACAATGAGAAATTTGAAAAGGCCTCTTTGTAGTAGTTAATAACTGTGATCGTTGTCACGTAAGCGTATATTTTTAATTGAAATTCGCTTAAGAAAGATGAACATCTCCATAAATAGGGGAAAAGCTTCCACGAGTACAGTTCTAATTGATGTTACTTACGAAGTTATGCAAAATTCTGGAGTACATTCTAAGTCCTGAGAATAATTGATGCAGTCACGTGAATTTTTGTTTTGCTGCGTTTGTTGACAACACTGTGTGAGTGCGTGCATGTTGAGTATGTTGGAGAGTTTGACAACTGAGTACACTAAGCGTATCATGTCCTGCTCACGGATGCATTAGTGCACGCTTAGTAATCCCTTATTTTGCTATCTTTAAACATACATTTTGTCTGAAATGAATTCCATGAACATTCATTTTCTTTATAAACTGTTCGATTAAATTTATGGGTGTAGCACGAAGGCATTTTTCCTAGGGTAGTCTCCTGTAAAAAAGAAGAGTTTATATTATTTAAACAAAATTAGATATTTCATGAAGAATATTTCAAATATTTTATTTTCCTTTTGAAAATGACTAGCACGTGATATCGATTGGTTCTTTATTTGCAGAATTGTAACCCACGAGCACTAGCACATTGTTAATAAAAACAACCCTATTCTAAGTACGTAGCTCAGAATTACAAACATTTTTATCTTCCCAAGAGTAGTTTATTTATTTACATCCAAATAATTTAACAAAAATGTTGCATTTACCGAACAATCAGCCCTCGTGTATTAAATCCTGAATTCAAAGACTCAATTTGCCTCCTTGTGTGTATAGTCAAGCCACCATCAAATTTTACGACCCACTGAAGGCTGGAAGGCATAATACTCGACAAGGTGTCGGCAGATCGTGAAACGAACACAAATGCTTTTTTTGAACTCCTTGTTTCTGTGGATTTGATTTATTTATGAGTCACAGAGGTAATTTATTTTGAAGTGTGGAGTTGAGGGAGTCACAGCGGTGATTTATTTGGAAGTGTGGAGTTGAGGGAGTCACAGCGGTGATTTATTTGTAAGTGTGGAGTTGAGGGAGTCACAGCGGTGATTTATTTGGAAGTGTGGAGTTGAGGGAGTCACAGGAGTAATTTATTCAGAAGTGTGGAGTTAAGGGAGTCACAGAGGTAATGTGTAGATGTAAGGCGACTACGATCAATATATTCCTCATATGTACATAATTCCCTCTCATAGTAGTGTTTTCAGCTGCAAACGACAAACGTTTAAAATTTCAGGCTCCTTATCGCCGGAAGAGCAATGTAATGTTAACAATATTCTATTGAAAATTTTTTTCTCGATTTTTCATGTATGTCGGTTTTATTTTGGGGATGAAAAATAGCGAGGTTCAACTTGCATCGTAATTTTCACAGGCACGCGCAATTATCAAGCAAAAACACGACTAGAATCGTTAAAGAGACTCTGAATGCTGTATCAAAGTATCACTTCCCGATATCATTCAGATAACTTATAAGATAAAAACTTTCTGAAGTATAATACTTAATTTGTGTGAGGGCGACAAAACTGTTTCATCAATAATACAGTATTGGAAAGTGATTACAAACTGAACAAAGCGTATGCCCTTTTCCATGCTTGCGACCCAAAAATGATCGATAATAGCATGGGCACGTAGGAGTAGAATTTAGAAAGACAAAACGAACGTGTCTTACTGACTGGAGCTCAGCATGTCAGTCAGTCAACATGCTGCTCACTGATGCCAGATTTGGGCAAATAATATTGAAATTTACCATTTAGTTCAGTGTTGTGTTATTTTGTACTCCGCGTGAAGAGCAAATATTCAGGATAGTGTTTAGTTATTCAAACGCCTGATGTTCCTGTCGTGCACCAATACTTCGTACAGTAACTGTGGAAGTGGTTCAAAAATGCATTTTATTACAAGCTCTGTAGACAGATAAGGGAACTTGAGACTAATATGAGATAACCAATTCGTACGTATGGGTCACATTTAAATAGCTACATGCTCACTGCTCTTTTATTAAACCAACGTCTTACGAGTAAATAACTTTTTATCACAAAGCACTGTAATAATATTGCTGTGTTGATCATACCTGTGGCATCTCAAAATATCTACGTAGAAAGCACGTGTGAAAGCATTAGTGCAGCCTGTTCTTTAGGTTTGCTCTGGTACAAATGCAATGAACTCGAGACGTAGAGACCTTGACCCGAAATAATGTACGGTGAGACGTTACTCATCTAGTTTTCCATCAGATCCTGTATTGAAGTCAATGAGTGACTACTACTGACTGTCAGTTATTCGTGGAACGTGACCCTGAAGTTTCCTATTGTAGCGAGACTCGTTAATTTCTCATCTTATCTGTAAGCAAGTATGGCTGTACGATGCGTGCTTGTAAAGCTGCTGAGGTTTGAGTAGTTTTCAGAAGCAGGTTTAGGTCCTGACAACTTCCTGCAATGCATTCAACTCGACATTATCATGAGCACTCCCTTCTGCTATGTCGATTCCATTAGAACTATTTATTGACCTCTACCCGTAACCGTACGTACTTATGTATTAATAATTTGCGGCCCAAGAGTGCGCCCCAATAGACTGTCTACAAACCTCTTTTCTTGCTGGTCAAATCAGAACACACATAGCTTTGATCGTTTCGTCTTCCTTCAAATTGTATGCAGATAATAGTTTATATATTAACCAGCATGTCCGCACACATGAAAAATTCACGTATTCTTCTTCCCTCTCGGACTGCATCTCGTCGTTGAGATGAGCTTCTTCTTCTTGGTCTTTTCTTTCTTTCATTTGCCAGTTGACGCCGGCTTTCCAAAGGAGTTTCCATGTCGAAGAGAAAAACCTAGTATAGAATAAAATAAAGTATTTTATAGTAATACGACCACTATAGTATCCAAACTATCTAAATTTTAAACATGGAAATTTTCTCCCATCCTTCACGTGAAGCGTGACTTCAAAAACGCACATTTTTATTAATACACTACAGCTTTTATTATACAGGGTCTGTAGTTATGGACGTAGATGATCTTCTCTCATCATATTTACCATGGCATATTTGAAGTGACCACGAGTCATACTTCATTCCATAAAGCAAGACTTGATGCCCCATCATTTCCCCATCCAGTGTCGATATCTTACCATAATGGGACTTGGGTAAACAGCAAGGGACTTAGGTAGCAACCCAAGAATGGGCCAAACTGTTTGTTCCTATTGCCTTGTTCTATTCTAATTTTCATAGTTCAGGTGTTCTGATCGTCTGTACTGACCCTTCACAACTCTTCCACTCCCATTTCCTTCCCGTCAGACTATAAAAACCAGACTTGATAATATCATATTGCTTGTAACTTCAGATTTCGGTTAGTTTGTTGATCAATAGTAAAGTCTCACGGCGATTTCATGGTAGATATTTTCGCCCAGTTGCGTGCCGTTTCAGTGCACCTAGTGAGTGTCAATGAGTGATACACCTACATTTTAGATTCTACTTAAGTAATATTTGCACATGTGTGTTTTTTGACAGCCTATGTTTAAAATGAGCAGCTTTGCGTCGAGGTGCACTCTCTAACATCTTGTGAGTGTTGATATGGCACGTAAACTTGCTCGTGTGCACGTACTTGTTGCATAGCTACTCTGAATATTTGCCTTCACACACACCTCGACGTATAAACATATTAAACGTAAATTATAAAGAATTCAGAAATTGAATGTAAATGCTACTTCACCTAGTGTTTTATGATACATGCGGTATTTAATTAACAAAGAGACACAGTCATCAGAAGATAATTTATTCACACACTGGTAAAGGTCATCTTGTTTGTATTTGTTATGTCACAAGCGGCACACGCCGAGTCTTGCCTAGCAAACTCTGGTCTCAAGTCCACGTTTATTCCCTCCATACTTTATCCTACTCTTGTTAGGCTTTTAATTACTGTACTTACGGAGCTCGGAATCAGATGTTCTTCATGGCTAATGAGAACTATACGGAAGATCATCCACTTGAGCCAAGAATAGCTTTCTTTTTCGCTTGCCATCTAGCCTCGCCTGTCAAAGTGACGCTTTCCCTCTCTAGCCCAGTGTGTCTGTTTTACTGCATTTATGCACTTTTTATGGGAAATATTTACACATTACTGTGTTTGCATGACAAATTATCTTGAGATACCGAGTCTGATAACCAGAAATAACTCGTGTTATTCAATGCAGTTGTAACTGAAGGTAATCACTCAAACTTAAGTTAGAAAACTGGTTTTCTTTTAGCACTGGAACCAAAAGGCTTAGTTTCATTTAGCTGGCTATTAATTCCAAGTGTTTTGTGTGGCGCAATCTTAGCTATTCTATCATACTTCTTATGTTGACTTTGAAATCCCAGCCAAATCTTCCTTCGTGTCATTAGTTGTGTCCTTTCCTGAAATACAGCACAGATTTTGCTTTTATAATTATATAAAACAATTATTTCTTAAACTCTGGTCTACCACCCAATTGTTATGCCCATGACAATGATGTAGACAAGAATGTGTAAATTATTGCTCCTTGATTGTATGGCACAGAGGTGCACTGAAATGTGTATACGGAACTCCGTAGACTAAACTACGAAATATCTCTGTTGTTACCCACCTTCATCACACATACTCTATCTTGCGGAGGAGTTGAAATATGTGTATTAAACTTTGTGCTCCTAAATAGCACATATAATCAATTTATTAAAATTTAGCTTAACAGTTTTGATAGTTTTTATTATTCCGAGAAGATTATTCTTTCGTTTAACATTACATTTCTCAATTTTTAGGAGAAATCAGCACTTTATTAGTAAAAGGACTTGAAATTTTCTCTGTCACAGCTCGAGTATAATTTTAACAACAGTTTCTCAAGGTCTTTGATCTCATCTTATTCTTTATTCATCTTTGGCAGCATACCTTAGAAAAAAATGAAATTTCTACTTCGTAGTCTTCTTGGTTTCTTATGTCTTAAAAATTATTTTTCACCATTTTTTGCTTTTCAAATAGATATTTTTCACTGGAGCTTAGTAACAAGTGAAGCATGTTAAATTTAAACATTCCGTAGATATGTAAAATATGTCTTAACATATTATTCATCTTCTTTTTGGTGATCTTTTTGGCAAAGTTAACGAAAGAACCTCTTAACTGCCCGAGTCTAACTTGTACCATTTCGAATTCCGTTTGGCAGGTTGAGCTTTCAATTGGCAGTGAAGTGCTCGAATAAAAGAAGTCTAGTCTTTTTATCAGAATATACAACAAAAATCTGAAACGATGGAACTGTGAAAACTCTATCATTATTGGTCTCTCCCAGTTTTAAGGGAATATGACATAGTACAAGACATTTTAAATGAACCTTTTCAGAAGCCAACTTTGTGTTTTATTTTTGCAGAACATTTACCTAAATACGAGACAAAAAGTTCATAACTCTACGAGTACTCTTATGGCAAAAACCGAGTTCTGGAAACCAGCTTGTATGTATACTTTGTTTTCCAGAAGTCATAAAAGAAGAGAATTTTCCTGTACTCGCTCCTTAGAATCACAGCCAATAGAAGAAGAGGCGCCACAGCGAGCTCCAATTGTTCCTTGCTATTACGTTGAGGCGCGCAGCCTCATTTTGAACAGCTAAGCTCTCGCGATAATTCATAGAGTGAAGCTAGTAGAAATTAGGACACTGAATTAGGCTCACGCTAATGGTTGCCGGTAGCGAGCAAATGGTCGCGATGGAGGACCGATAAAGTGCACTAAATGATCGTAAAGCTCCACATGCCTTAACATTAGCGCTTCTCGGCCAGTCAGAGGCAGGATAATGGAAGCCCAGGTTGCCCTCGTCAAGGTGTGGACTTTCTTTTCTGCATGGCTGTCCTCTGACCTGCAGCACGTGTCACTGCAGTCACCAGTGCTATATTAGAGGTGTTTTCTCCCCTTATGCTGTGCAAGCCTACATTAATTCTGCAAATGACGGACATTTTTTTCGCTAAGATTACCAATTTCTTTGCTTTTTGTTTTCAAGTTGACCGTGGTGTCTACTATGGACATGCTCTTGAACTAAGTAACGACTGATAAGTAGTTTATTTTAAAGTACCTTGTAAATCCCTTCTTAAACTCTAGTTCTGCTACTACAAATAATGCGAAATAAATAAGCGTATAATCAAAGCAAAAAGTATTAACTGGTTCCAGTAAATAAATGATGGTAGAAATTGTCCAACATGCAACATTAAACAGTTTTTGAAGTTGCAGTATCAGAAATTCAAAATGACAAACGTCATTATAAAAGCAAGTGGAAGAATTACTTCTATATAAAGATTTAAATTTTCAGTACTAAATATGTTTCTTGCATTTTAAACAGACGTTATGAATGTATATCGGAGACCACAATGAGGTAACGAGTTTATTAATAGCTCAAACATATTTTATGAGTGAAATTGGATCTATCCGTTAGCTCGTGTTGTCAATGTGAAATTCAAGACTTGAAATTACGATTTAAATCGTCTTCAGTGGCGGGCTTATTACTCCAGAGTGATCGACATTGCATAAAAAAAGAATCAGTTCAATTGCCAAACAAATAGGTGGCTAGGATTTGGCTAGGCAAGATTAATTTGATTCCTTAATTTACTTAATTGAGATGCAAAACACCAAGTGGCCTACATTTCTCCAGTACCTCCTTGTTTGCATGTCGTTGTAAATCCTTCGTTTCTAGAGTACTTAATCAAAATGTTGAGCATGAAAAGAGTTGCAAAACTATTTCACTAGAACTCATCTTTTCTTCTTTCTTTAATTAGAATGCACGCCTCATGCTCATTTCAGAGCTCATGCTATCCAACAACTCTAGCAAAGTTGCTAAGTAAGCTGAGCGTCAAGCATGCTTCAATTCAAAAGCATTTTCTTAGGGTTTACGTTAAGGAATAACCATCGTGTAATCCCATACAGCCGTTCCAGTCTCTCTGAAAACTAAGCATGTTTCAGTGTCAAAGTTCGCATTTCCTTGTGCAAAATTCACACAGAATACGAACCTTCGTTGAATTCAGGCGTCCTCCTTGAGCGTGCTAAACACTTAACTATCATGCAGGTGCTGTCTGCTTCTACGCAGTAATTAGGCACATTTTTAGGCCGGACCTGTTGGCCGTAAGCGCCTCAATAATGAGAGGACATCTGCCCAGGTGTCGGCTTCGTAATGAAATGAGCATTTGAGGCACTTAAAGTCCAGCGATCAGGTCCATTCATTAGGCTTAAGTGGCGCATCGTTAAGGCGGGTAGCAGGACTCTGTTGTAGCAGTCGCGAAGCTGCAGCGAAAGATTTTGCCTCGCCAGCGTCGTATGACTTCAGCTTGGCTGCGCACACATCGTGTAAGGAGCTCCGGGTCTTGCTTTACTCAAGCTCGTCCAGAAATATGACTTGTTTGTTCGTCATTCTGAGAAGTGGTAATAGCTATTTGAATTAGTTTGGTAAAAGTGTACATGGTGATGATGTTCTAGATTTTGGTTGTAGGGCTTTTAGTAAAAATTAAGTCTACCATCTCTGAAGCAAAAATTTCGAGGTATATTTATATTAGAACGATTGCGGTAATTCTTGCTCAGGGCTGTGTTGCGGTTATTTACATTGACGGACTAATGTGCCAGTCTTTGGGCCATCGGGTAACTTTATTGTGTGAAATTGCATAGGTCAAAGCACAATTTCACTTTGAATCTAAAATACAATTATTAGAAACGTGAATCATTTTTTCAGTAGAAACTTCTCTATGGCACGGGTCGAACAAACAGTCTACGTTTTTTTACGAAGCGAGCCCAGCTTAAGATTTAATGTGAGCAAAACTGAGATTTTATGCGAGAGAAGCCGAGATTATGTGTGAGCGAAACTAAGATTTTGCGTGAGCGAAACTGAGATTTTATGTGAGAGAAGCTGAGATTTTATGAGAGAGAAGCTGAGATTTTATGTGAGCAAAACTGAGATTTTATGCGAGAGCAGCCGAGATTATGTGTGAGCGAAACTAAGATTTTGCGTGAGCGAAACTGAGATTTTATGTGAGATAAGCCGAGATTATGAGTAAGCGAAACTAAGATTTTGCGTGAGTGAAACTGAGATTTTATGTGAGAGAAGCTGAGATTTTGCGTGAGAGAAGCTGAGATTTTATGTGAGAGAAGCTGAGATTTTATGTGAGAAAAGCTGAGATTTTATGTGATAGAAGCTGAGATTTTATGTGAGAGAAGCTGAGATTTTATGTGAGAGAAGCTGAGATTTTATGTGAGAGAAGCTGAGATTTTATGTGAGAGAAGCTGAGATTTTATGTCAGAGAAGCTGAGATTTTATGTGAGAGAAGCTGAGATTTTATGTGAGAGAAGCTGAGATTTTGGGTGAGCGACGCTAACCTGGGATATTAATGTCAACAATGAGTTCAGTAATAATCTGAAAACAAATCTGGAATATTTAATAATTCACATACGATCACTTCTTGTATAAAGAGACAGCACTAACCACCAGTCGAGTTTACGACTCTCAAAACCTCAGTCTGGTGAAGCCACACGATGGAAAATGAAAGAGATTCTTCCTTTACACTAATTTTCTATACTTCATTCACGTGAAATAACTCGATTTCAAAACTCTGTGCAGATATTCAAACAATTAAAATGCATTTGACTGATTTATGAATTACTGATATACCTAATTTATATGAATTAATGGCTTGTTTTTTGTTATTGTAATGTTTGTTTCATAATTTAATATCATATTAAAAAAATGTTGGATGATCTGAGCAAGTGAATGTTATCTTACCCTGAAAAATCAGTGGCGTTAAGTCCTCACCTTGTACTAATTATCCGTAGATATATCAGTGTATTTATACCAAATTATTATCAAATTAACCATATTACGTTTTCCTTCGGTGCACCTACAATCGAAAAAATATTGTCCTGTTCTTATAATTTCAACTTGAAGCTGGGAATATCCGCGATACAATTGAGTTCCACGAAATAATACGATTGACTCACAGCCAGGAATATCATTTTCTTCAAATCAACCAATAAAAAAATGCTGTACCGTCGTTACGGTTAAACACAAAGCCAGGAATGCCATTTTCCGTGAGTCAACTGCTCCGTATAAATGGTGTGCCGACGTTCCTCTTGTTGCATGACCCCTGCATATATGTCTCCTAGGTCTTAGCGAATGCGGTCATTTAGAACAGAAGCTCGCTATATATCAAGTTTGGCTCGAGTGTGTCCGGCGTGTAACATGTTCACTGCCTGTGATGAAAGGCCTCTTCCTGTGAAAATTCTTTGAGGGACTGTGTAAAATTGAACGGCTGGTGCCGTCAAATAGGAGACTTGAGGACGCTTCGTGTTTCGCAAGATCAAGGGTTTTACAGGGTCAAATTCTGATCTATTTATGTGCATGGATACACAGTGCAGGCATCAGGCAATAATAAACTCTTTGTATTGTGTGGAGGAAAAATTTGAAAGTCTTCAAATTTGAAGAGGAGATCTGACGACCGAGTGAGAAGATAAGGAATTCATTAAAACAAATTAATTTTGAAAATACGTGTACTGTTATCTCAATTTTCGTAAATTTTATTTATTTATTGCACTTTTTAGAATCGTACTTACTAGTCACATGAAGCAAGTCTCGTCCCGATTAAAGAGCTTCCAGCTCCTCAAACAGCAAACTTATGTCTTTCAATACGTACGTTACTGTTCTCATGAGTAAAAATATTTATATTTTTGTGACGATCGGGAACGGTAATGTCTTAACCTCGAATGAAATAACTGTTAACGCTCGGATACATCCAAGGGCACGAGCAAATTTGAAAGAATGCTCAGATGCTTTGGAAGTCATTTACAGCTCTCAGATGTACTCAATTTCGCAAGTGTTTTCTTCCTAGACGTGTAAACGCTTACGATCAACGCATTACCGCGCGCAAATAAACTAATCTGAACTCGTATTACCGTGTTAACGACTTAAATATAAATAATCCATTCTCTATTGACTATCATTTATGCGTGCTAAGACAACTATGTAAGTTGTTTGAATCAATTCAAAGAGTGCTAAGTGAATTAAAATACAAAGAAACACTTAAGATAGCGTTTTCTGATTCCAGGGTATCAGAAAAATTGTGAGAATAGTTAAAAAATGGATTACAGCTCCATTAGTTTTTGTATATTGAAATTTTCTTGCTTAGAAGTCGGTAGTCAAGAGGTCAAAATTACTGCTAGGAGCTCTTAAACTCAAGTATCATCTGCTGTTGACTTCCGAAAACTATAAATCTTTTTTGGAAAAGTTGATGGACCAAAATTTTGCAAGTACTTTATTTCAGGAGTATGGAAGCGGAAGTATAAATAAATTTCCAGTCGAATTTGTGAAACCGAGTATCACGTGTTCCATATCATAAAAATCACACCAGATCTCAACGAGTAAAAGAAAGTTCCCTGAAAAAAACACGAATATGAAGGGTGCTACGATTGAACAAAAGTGAAGGAGAGAGAAACAGTCAAAAACAAAAACAATCAAATTTATGATGAAATTAAAATAAACATCTTATATGAAACTCCAGACTTAAGAACTGAAACTGAAGAATGAACTATGCAATTTATCAGATTAAGGTAAAAACAATCCTCGAACTGAACACTATTGCATCGTTTCGTGCCCATCTCAGTCTGGTAGACGGGGGATAACTATTGCAAATTCTGAGCATGGGTTTTACTGCAAATAGATAAAGCAGCCTAGGAGTATTGTATATAAATCTACGGTACTAAACATATGAATTTCAGGATCTTCCGTGTCAATGGCAGACTAACAATTATTGAATCTACAGTAATTAAAACATAAATTTCATTATTTTTGATGTGACAGGCGGCAGTACGATCATTTAATCTACGGGAATTAAAACAAAAATTTCAGTATCACTCTGGAAACGCAAGGCAGTACGATTATTAAATCTACGGTAATTGAAACAAAAATTTCAGTATCTTTCATGGCGGAAACTGTACGATTATGAGTGTACTTTAATAAAGATACAAATTTCAATATCTTCATAATGATAGGCAGCCGTTAGATTATTTACCGTAGAGAACATGTAAATTTCAGCTTCATCCGCTAAAGCCAGAACTGCAACCAAAGCTTCAACATTGATAGAAGTAGAGCCGATGTGTAAGAATAGTTTGAAGAGCAATGCGTTACTGAAATTAAGAAGCATGCAAACTGCATTAATACTGTTTGTTGGAGACAACACCAAATCGAATTTTAAGAGAATAAATCTACAGAAACAGCTTTTTTATCTAAAATATACACGGATCTCATATACGAGTATGAATATGTGTTATTACATTTCGCCTAATGCTTTAAATGCAGCAATATTCAACTGTCGGGAATGTAATTATGTTTCTTTTCATGATATTGAGTGTCAGCACACATGTATGAAGATTTGTCAAGAAGTGTGTTGATGCAATACGTGCGTTAGTCATGTTGCTTTCACGTCTTACATCCCCTACAGCTTCACAACGTAGGAAATTTGATGCCTGAATATCTATACGAGCATGCAATGGTGACTCACACGATGTCAGTAAAACTCATACTGCAGATGTGCAACAATTGACAGGACCGTTTTCAACAGTTGTGTATTGATTCTGGGACTCCAAAAGACGTTTCAAAGTTGATGAAAGCTAAATTTTAAACTGAAATTACTTCTGAGAAATGTTTGCATCGCATGAGATGCCTCTGTTAACAGGTCCTGCAAAAACTGCACGTTAAACGCTTCACGAAACACCAAGAGGATCATAGGAGGAGGCAGAAAGCTGCGGTTAAGTCTGCCAGTTGTGTGCGTCTCGTACTGAAATAATTTGAAAATGT
The DNA here is from genome assembly GCA_006783055.1 of Trinorchestia longiramus. Classification (NCBI taxonomy): domain Eukaryota; kingdom Metazoa; phylum Arthropoda; class Malacostraca; order Amphipoda; family Talitridae; genus Trinorchestia; species Trinorchestia longiramus. The sequence continues at coordinate 270,804 of VCRD01000482.1, forward strand.
CAATCAACAGATTGCACTCTGACGCTTGGCTTCTTAACTGCTAGTGTTGTAATGCTATAGATCATTTATCACGTCATGGACTTCATAAATTGACGAGCAAAGTCTCTATCAGTACTGAGCTGCAATGATCGATGGTATTCTTTAAAGGTTAGTGAGTTGAAGAGAAATTTATTTATGTGACCAGCGACTAGATGACTTGGTTAAGGATAATAAGAAAAAAACAGAAGAAACGTTTAGACTGCCTGGTTTTGGGCGGTAGGTGGCTGAAACTCAAAGACGGCCTGATTCTGGACGGTTGGTAGAACAAACGACAACTACCTGGTCTAGTGAGGAAGCTAATAGAAACTTAAAGACGTCCTGGCCTAGGAACGTAGCTAAAAGATACCACCTAGATTACCTGGTCCAGTAAGGTAGGTAAAAAAACTTAAAGAAGACCTCACTTAGGAACGTAGGTAGAAGAAATCCCTAGACTACCTGGTCTAGTGAGGTAGGTATAAGAAACTTAAAGACGACCTGGTTTAGGGCCGTAGATAGAAGAATCCCCTAGATTACCTGGTCTAGTGAGGTAGGTATAAGAAACTTAAAGACGACCTGGTTTAGGGCCGTAGATAGAAGAATCCCCTAGATTACCTGGTCTAGTGAGGTAGGTATAAGAAACTTAAAGACGACCTGGTTTAAGGCCGTAGCGAAAAGAAACCCTTGACTACCTGGTCTGGTGAAAAAGGTTGAAGTAATTTGCAGACCACCTGGATTAGAGCGTTTCATAGAAGCACTGCCTTGAGTGTGACCGCGTTTGAGACCGCCTTGAGTGTGACCGCGTTTGAGACCGCCTTGAGTGTGACCGCGTTTGAGACCGCCTTGAGTGTGAGCATTGGTGTTTAAGGCGATACTTCAATTCCAGCTCATAATATTAATGCTAAGCTGAGGTCGCCTCTGAATAATGAATTATGCTCTGCTAAACTCGAATCCGTCTAAAATATCGTCTAAGTTGCTAATTTTTTATTATCAAGTTTGAAAGTTGAATTATCTTTAGCAATATTTTTACTACAACATGTAAGCATTGGCTTCCCTGTTACAAAAATAGTTAAATTCATACTCATTTATAAGGAATTAATTTGTTTAGCTTAGATAGGAGTATATAAAGAAACATTCATCGAGCAAATAAAATTTCTGATATGTATTGAAAATGAATTCAACTTTTCAATTCCCTCAATCCAAATTCAAGAAACTTATATAATTCAGTTTTTGAAAAAGCAACGTTTTATGCAATCAAGTTTTCTACAAGTCCAAAAATTGCAAGAATATGACTGTCAATCTGAGCAATTTATATGAAACCAACTAAATTTGCAACACTGGGTGCCCATATACCATATTACTGACATTTAAGCCTGCATAATTAAGGAATAATTCTTATCACTAATTCCAATGGATAAGAATAATAGAAGTTTCATGCTTAGCAAGCACTAATGATGAATATGCGTTAAAAATATTGGTCGACTGGTGAGCGAATCTGCTTGCGAGCGGAAAGACCCGGGTTCGAATCCCGCTGCCGACATGGTTGACGCGGCTAGAAATACGGCATGGGACTTGGGTAAACAACCGAATAATTATCGAAGTAATTATCCGACCCAAGAATGGGCCAGAAGGTTCGTTCCTATAGCCTCATTCTATTCTATTCTATTCTAATAATTGTCTAGAATAAGGTTAATTCTCAGTACTAAAAGGCTTTGCATAAGCCACGAAGCCTTGGTTGCTTCAGGATCATCCATTTTACGTACTTGACTGCCGAATGAAGTAATTGTTGATAGTTAAACTGTTAACCCATTAGCGCCGATCATACTATATATGTATATACTATTATATATACATACTACTATATGTATAGTAGGTGAAGCCATTAGAAATCATTCACTTTAGTCCCATATTCTAAATGTTTTGTTCTAAATTACGGTAAAATTACATGAAAATGATTGAAGATAAGTGCTAATTTACGCAATATTTTGATCCGTATGAAAATAGTTTCGTCGTTGAAGGGTTAATTAATATTTTATAGTCACTTGAATAGTTACCTCTTATGCATTCTGTGAGTGGTATATCTGTATGATACGGTTAACACCATAACATTTAATACAAGAATAGTATAGAGTATTGGAATGTATTGAAGTAGAGCGTTGTAAAACCGTTACCTACAAGTTTCTATACTGTTTTTGCAATATTTGAGTCATTTCTATATGCTGTCCTTTACTAACATATGCATACCGAAATATCATACGTTTGGTCAGATATTATCTCAGGTTGGTACTTCAAATTGTTGATATTAAAATTCAGTTTTGCCTACATAGTTTCCCCATTACTATGCTAGTGAGCTCTGTACACTTTCCTCACAGTCACATGTGAACGTTTCTTATTCGGGTCTTGACTTGATTAAAAAAGTGCTTGAAAATCGAAACTCTGTCTAAGAGACAGCTGCACAGGGCTCTTTTTGATGTATTATATACAAAATTAAGCAATGTTCTACCTAAACTGTGTAAATGACTGCTGGTCTCAATGTTTTTCTGGGAAATTTTGTATAAGACAAAGTAATGTTCTACGTAAACTAACTTAGATACTACTGGTCATGAGATTTTTCGCGTAAAATAAATGGGAATGTCTTTTTAAACTAAGCTAATGCACTGCAAAGGTACTTTATATAGAACAACAGTGATGGTTTACTTGAGTTGTCTAAGATACTGCTACGCCTTGACGACTTTTCGTATAGAAGAGAAGTGATGCTCTGCTTGAAGTCTAGAACCATTTGACTTTAAAACATCGAAGATTTTAAAACGTGGTCTCAAAACGAGGGTCTCCTCCAAGAACAGCTGTGTCTACAGCCGAACTTGTGCAATAATACTAAGAAGAATTGGCTCTTTCAACTCGGGTTTACTTTTTAAAGCCTCCACAGCACAAATGTTGCAACAATGTATGGCGAAGAGTCTTTGCTTTGTTCTGCAAGTCAAAGAAGTCCGCGTTCAAGGTTTCTGAGATACTCTTAAACGAGCTCTCTAAACGTACAGTTTCTATTTGGTCTACTTCTGTTTCAAGTCACTTTTTGAGAATACGTTGATTATCATCATTTCTGCTTCCGCCGTATCTGATCAGGACTGGATGACCCATAAATTCCGTCACAAAGTTTAAATAAAATAATTCTGTCAAATCTCAATCAATTTGTTTGAAAATGTGTCTGCGAGTTTGCAACATTTTTAGCAATGTCGTAGCAAAATATTATTCTATGAATTTACCTCATTACTTTGTTACAGCACAAAGTCAACCAGACACTACCTTAACACAGTACGCAGTAGTAAGTCTGTGCTCACTCTTCACAACTCGCCTTACAGACTCATTTGCAGCACTCAGCTCTGTAGCCATGCTTCTCATGGAGCCACATGAATTTCTTGGAATTCTGGAACTGATCACTTTCTTGAGCCTGGAAGTTCTGACTGATCCGAGGCGTCTGGTTCTTGCACGATCTTGAATTTCTCCAGTACCGTTTAATCAGCTTATAGTTCGATAGATGAACCTTCACTGTTTTTTTTAGCCAGTTGAGAAGATTCAAAAATCTCTACGGTCTTACCAGCTACGTATAACTCAATTCCTGCGAGACGTTCGCGTTCCTTGTTAATTTAAATATTAACTATGTAACTTATACCTTATTTATGTATAAAAAAATATCTAAAAAAAGAAAAATAGTTCTATAATTTGCTATGTTGGAGTAGTACAATTATATTTTTCAAGGCAAAAATAAACATTCAAAAAATGTGATAGAACCAATGGGTCATCCTGTATGTTGATGAGCATGAATTCTATTTCCCGGTCGCATTCAAAAGTATGTTAATAAGTAACATGTGTACATGTTATAATTTTTTTTATATTGTTAAATTCCTTTTCTATATGCAACAACGATCAATGCCATTTCTAATGAATCAGAAGTGGTTTTATGAATACCACTGAGCTTCTATGAACATGAAAAACCACAGCAAGTTCTGAAAAGTAAATAAATCTTTGCGGTTGGGGCTTATTTAGATGTTTATGTGAGACCAGAATTAATTTTTCCTCTAGGCAAGTTTCTTACATAGCCCTTTACAAGGTATGTAAACCAATTACATGAATACATTGTTTTCATAATATACGCTCCTTACAATGTTCTAATGCAGCATTAACTTTGCTAACTTTGTAACAGGATCAGATAGAATTATAACAATTCCAGGACAGTAGCACGGAAGCCGTGGCTGAACTAATGAGGTTATAGAAGTTCTAAGACCGTAGAATTATTATTTACCATTTTATGGTGAATAATATTATATTATACATATTGTTCATGATAAAAGTCAACCACAGCAATGCTAATACAGTTTCAGAGATGCAACACAGTCGCAGATGCGCAGCAGCCGTAGCTGAACTAATGCGGTTATAGGAGTTCTAAGATTGCAGAGTTATTCAGAGTAAAAGTTGTATTAAAGGCTACATTACAAGCACAGCAATGCTAAGACAGTGTGAGAGATGCATCACAGGAGTGTAGTGGCAGAGGGACGTCGCAAGGGCGAGGGGTGGTGGAGGCGAGAACACGCGGCGGCAGTTTGCCTCAATTAACAAGTTCTTGAAGAAAGGAGCCTTAAGAGCTGCCGCTCTCAACAGCAATCAGCACCTACAGCCTCTGCCTGATTATCATGGCCAAAAATGCATAGCTCCTCAAAGCTACAACGAATTAAGAGACAGGAAATAAATTTTGTACGAAATAGCGTATCTTAATTGGAGAATAGTTTATGTTTGTTATCCAAAATGTGGGAGAATAATGCGAACGGGCATGAGATCGTTGGAAAAGTCAATCACAGCATGTTAGGGAAAAGTTTCATAGCTAACTTTAATGTAATTATCCTTCCATTTTGTTCGTTTTTCACACAGTAAAGTTCTGATTGCTGAAGAATGTGAACAGAATAAACTATCATCACATTTATCCTGACCAAACAAAACAAAACAAACAACAAAAACGTGTATTTCCAATAAAGTTGGTACATAAAAAATGTAACAGCATTGGTTTTTAATAATGCTTTATCATAAAATCCTTAAGTGGTAGGTATTCTATGCATAGTATCATAGATGATAGAACAGCAGTACCTACGGGTATACGTAAACA
>VCRD01000483.1:0-25752 GCA_006783055.1 Trinorchestia longiramus
TGCACCAGTCGACTCCCTTAACCTTACCTTCTGATATATAGCTATCAAAAATAACACTGGCAACCCCAGGCCAGGCACCACCACCATTAAAATTTAACACAGTAACTCCCCAGTGTCACCGATTTGTGAGAAGAGGCCATCAGATATCATGACTTGACATGGCGAGAAGGGGTGAGAAGGAGTCGGCGGGATGCACTCCGTTGACGAATCTATGGAGACCCAGGCATCTGAATCTCCCCCTGATAAGGAGAGAGAACTCGTCCCCCTCCTCTGCCTTTTTAGGCGTGAAATGCTAATAACACAATATGACTGTAACTAATAAATGCAAGAAAAGAAAAAAATGATTTTAGATAAGAATTAGGATGCCGAAAACTAGATAGAGTTTTCAGAAAATTCTCACCAAAGACGTACACAACATTAACCACCACCTCTACTAACTCAGATCATCCTACCTCCGAACCCGAGTCTAACTCTTCATAAACAATGGAGTTCTAATACGAAATTCCTACGGCTTGTGTCGTGTATCAGGTCTCTGCTTCGTGCGGAAAGACTGCGGGTTCGGACCCGACCGTAAACACGAGATGTTTCTCGTTGCTTCTTCGTGCCGTGAGCTTGCACATATCGGTAAGGCTTACTGGGTAAGCAGTCATGGCCCATGGACACGCTCATCAAACCTCCCGGAATCATGGAGCTTCATCATCACCCCTACTCTAAGAATGTTAACCTTAAGAATTTGAAAAACCAATGTACGAAATGTCTATGTACTGTAGCACGAACGGTATCACTCAATGTACCATTCATATTTCTGTAATAGTACGTTAAAATATAAGTTAGCATTTATATCATTAAAATATGTTAGCAATTACCTAATTGAATATAAGTTTGCATTTATCTAATTTAATATAAGTTACAATTTAATTCATTAATCTCACTAGAGATTGTCGTAAAAATTATTACAGAATTTTAGTCTTATTTTAGTCTCTTTGGCAAGGTTAGTGACAACCCAGGGATACATTTTATTTATATTAAATAATCAGATCTAAGCGTTCCAAAATAAACAAAGGACTATTAGGCTGGCAACATTCGCGGATCCTACCCCCGTTTCCGGCCCGCATGACTATATATACATGATCCCACAACACTAATTTTTTTGCTATCTAGAATCCGTTTTGTGCGTAGTGGAGAATTTGGGGGACCGTCTGCCACTCACTCACTCGTGCACCGACTGTGCACTCACTTTGTGCATCACTGCCACTATTCAGCCACAGTTGCTATAGCTCCAGACTGGCCACTCTTACCTGAAGCTGAACTGGCCAAACTTTCATCTGGACGTTCTGGACTGGCTCAAGAATCCCAAGAAGTGCCAAGCTATTTCTCGTGCCAATTTCATGGAAATACAAGCTGAGTTTCCTAACTTTATTGGAAATATACGTTTTTGTTTTTGTTTGTTTGTTGACGAGTTCCTTTATTTCCTTGAGTAAGGTCACACGGGCAGTTAGATTAGGCTTGTTAAAGTTGGTTGCTTAAAATTCCCCAAGCACAACCAAACTTTACAGTACTGTGTACTCGATTGGAAATAAAGATTGTTTGTTTGTCAATAATTGAATCATGAAAATATGATATAAGAAAAATATTGTAGTGCTCTAATTTGAAAATAACCTTTATGTTTCAAGAACGTGCACTCTTTTTGTTTGATTTGTTATCAGACAAAGTGTCTCAAAAGTTATATATGATGAACGTTTTCATTCAAATTTTATGTCTGATGTTTCTATACCAACTACTGGTATATTTTTCAATGTTTTTTGATAATATTAGAGTAAATAATTGTAATTTAATTTTTTCAATACCTAGGTAATTAATTTGCTCTGAATTCAATTTTTTTATAGATGAAACGTGATCAATAATTTTCAACCGTGCGTACAATAATACGAGCTTGTATTGTTTTGAGTAGATCACGAGACTGAACACAGCTGACTAGCCTGTCAGAGTTCAGAAGTCTCAAGAGTTTGTCGACGGTCGAGAGAAATATATCTACAAAATGGTGTGTACGTTTGTATTTTTATAGTTTTTATGAATTATATGTCAGATTTAATGAATTTTTATCTGCAGTGTTCATGTGTGTTTTTAGTGGTAAGAAAGTTGAATATGAACACGCTTGCATTATATGCTATCCCATGACTTTCGGGTTTAATTTTCCCACTACTTATTACAACTGGTAAAGCCTCATCAATATGTTAAGTGAGCTGGTTTATTCGTTTTATAGTTTAACTCTAAAGTAAAGAGGCTTTATGTGAAACATCTTAAAATAGGCTTGGGGATTTAATCAATTTTAAATTTCGTAAATCTTTTATTTATGTGTGGTTATAAATGGCTGATAGTACTAGGTTCAATGAAATTCTCAGTACTAAGATTAATGCCGCAAAAAATATAACTCAATAGTTTTTAACCATAAGTAATTTTTGTTCAAACTACGAAGTTAACATCTTGCACAAATCAAGTATTCTAATTATTAATGCTATAGAAGATCAACATTCTTTTGAAGAACTAAAATCTGATTCACTGTCGAGATAATTTCTAAGTGCTCTTGGCTTGAAATTTTTGTTTTTGAAGCATTAATGACATTTTAAGTTTTTTCTTTTATAGTAAGCAACTCTGGCTATTGCAAAACATGTTAAATATGTAGCCTGAGATATGATTCTTTAATGCTCCAAATTCTTCACTCTGGCTGTGTGTGTATATATACAGGGTGTCTCAAAAAAAATGTACTCACCCTTTAACCATTGCTAACATGCTGTCTTCTTTGTGTTGCAGGTGTGAGGTTCGAACCTTTGCAAACATGATTCTTTAATCACATTTAATCATGTTTGCAAAGGTTTGAACCTCACACCTGTAACACAGAAGACAGCATGTTAGCAACGGCTAAAGGGTGAGTATATTTTATTGAGAATATTCTGTTCTGTTCTGTTCCAAGAAAATTATTTATGTATTAAAAAACCAGTGAGAACACAGTGCTCTGTCATGACTTAATTATTTGAAAGATTTAGCTGCATTCTTTTTGTTGACATTCTCAAAATTAGTTCTCATTGAAGCACTATAGTATTCAGTGTCAATATTTGAAGTGGAACTATTGATAGTTAGTTTTATTTCATCATATTTTGTCATTCCATCCTACCTGCAGTTGAGGTATCAAAGTTTTGGATTCCATTAATCATTGTTCAATCAAGTTTTGAATTTTATTTATTATTGTTTAATAAAGTTTGAAATCTTGTTAATGATTGTTCAATCAAGTTTTGGATCTCAATAATCTGATGTGTATGTTGCAGCTTCACAGTTTTTCATTATATGTTAATAATAATGAAATATTTTTGATATAGATGAAGTATGACCATAAAGTCTCATACACAGAAGTTATTTTGTAAGTATGAGCAAACTGTCAATCACATTACTCGGTTATATATGTACTGCCAAAATGCATTTTTATTAGTGTACTGAAAGACTTTTACTACAGTAGGCAATTCAGATTTGCATTTACCACATGTATGCATGACTAATTTAATTGTATATAGTATCAGCAGTTTTCAGGTGCTCCTGACAATATTGTTATTGTTACAAGAATGTGGAAATACAATGGGACCTTGAGAAATGAGCTTAGTTTGTTCTGTAACTTGGCTCCAAAGTCAATTTGCTCATATATCAAATGAATTTTTCCTATTGAAGTTAACTGATAGGAATTTAATGCATTCCAGCCCTATTAAAACCAAATAGACATGATGTGACTTCTTGCATATCATAGCCTCCAACATCATCTCCTACTAGCTCTTTCTTTGTCACCTGTATCAGCAAAAGCTTCTATTTCTTCATTGATGTTTGTTCTCAACCCTTTCAGTACCAAATTAATTGGGAAGATTTACAGAACTGCCACACATATATTCTTGGTCTATGGGTTCACATTGGTTACCAAAATAATTTTGGTGACCTTCCAACCCCCCCCCTCACCCCCCAAATGGGGTGGGACATACATGTACTGCTGGTACTGAAAGGGTTAAGCAAGCGAACACTAAAAGCAAGCAGGAGATCAGAATTTTTACTGAGCATATATGTACCATTGGTACTGAAAGGGTTAATTGGGACACTTGTAGTTCCTCGTGCTGGTTTTGTACTTTTCATTGCATCCTTTTGTGGCATTATATTAATAAAACTTGTATGTCAGATTGCTTGTATCTCAAGGTATTACTGTAGTTAACAAAAACATTGCACAATTTTTATAGAAACGATAGTTTTTTTAGTCCTATGAAAATTCTCAGAGGTCTGTGCTATTTAGTTAAATTTTAACTAAGTGTGGCATTAGGAAATTGGACTTGGGTATTAATTTGTTGAATTCACTGAGTGGATGAATGACCAGCAGTCTTGTAGCTTGTACTCTTAACACTTTAACTGCATTGTGTGCCATTTATGGTACATGGGACCTTTGTTATACTTACAAACTAATTTGGGAGTTGCAGTCAATGTGATAATAATAAACATTTAACTGTGCTATGCTTTGATTATGTAAACTGTTCTTTCATTTAGTTAGTGCTAGAAATGTGTTAATGAATTTGGGACTAGAAATAATGTGTTAATTAATTTGGTAGTGGACATAATGTGTGAATTAATGTTGCTGTTAGATATTATATTGTGTTTACTTGTTATTGTGATACACATCATCTTTCTCATGAGAAATTATTGCTAATGGTTCAGGGAATTTTTTAACTATGCATATTTTTGGCTACTTGTTATTAATAGTGATGCACATCATGTTTGTCTTTAATGAATCATTTCTGGAATTTCAATGAATTTTTGTAATAATCATGTTTGCAGGCTGGGGGAATGGACCGAGCTCGTGCTCTTCCCAAAATTGTGGACCAGAGCAAAGAGAGCAGCTTTGGCTATGTGTTCGGGGTCTCAGGACCAGGTCAGTGGTGCTGTTGCTGCATTCTTCTCTTATGTGCTTAGTTGCTCTGCATTTTTCTAAATGTATAGTGATAAATATGCAGTGTAATTACCTTACATTTGGAAACATCAATTTTATTAATACTCATATTTAATGCTTATAGTCTTCTGTTATTATTTCTTTTGTTACCTGTTATAGTTATTGTCTTGTAAGTGTGTACAATAGTCAATATTTCTTTAGGCATGTTGTAGCTTTTGTTATTACCTATAATGGATATTCCATTACTATATTTATAGTTCTCACATTTCATCAAGTCTCATATTGGTCTTGCATTGTTTGTACTTATGACCTTGCAGTATTAGGACTGATTAAAAATTAAAGAATTTGTCTCATATGTAAGCAAACTCCATAGTTCTGCTAAAATACTCGGTATTTAATGTGAACACTTCAATAAATATGGATTACAATTTAACAGCATTTGTATTCAAAATGAACATGGATTTACAGAATATTTCTAATGCATTTATGAAATCCCTTACATGTATTATAGACAGTGGATCTTTCTCTCTGTGTGTTCATCCCGTTACTTCTTATGTATTACAGATGAAAAATTATTAAACTGGAATGAGAAAGGGTATGCAGTAGAACCTTGAGATACGAGTTTAATTTGTTTCAGTACTGAGCTCGGATAGCGAATTTCTCGTATCTAGAACAAACTCCTATTAAGCAAAAAAACAATGAAACTACAAGCGCACAAATGCGTAGTTCCTCACGCTACGAGAGAACAAGGGACGCTCATTCACAAGGGGTGAATCCGGGTCGAGACGGATCGGAAAGCGCGCGTCACGTATACCCACAGCCTGGCTCGTTGCGCGAGCCAATGATCGTATTTAGAGCAGAATTTTTTCGCTCATACTTTCCTTTTATCTTAACACGTTTGTTGCGATTGCCTGATTGGTGTAAAACTTCACTTTGTACGCATAGTCACTAGAAGGATCTGAAAAAATTACAGAACCTAACCTAAGTGACCCACCAGTGGGTCGCATCGCAACAAACGTGTTAAATTTATCCTATACATAACTGTTCGTATCTTGAGCTTCGACTGTGTGTACATGTATGTATTATAAGCATTGTATACATGTATTATAAGCTTTGGATACCAAAGGTGCCAGATTACTAAAACTCAATTTTACCCATTATTAGTCTTCTCCTATGCGGCATGTCATCGGTGAATAAGATACAGAATGGAAGTTCTGTATATATTTGTCAAAAATTCTTCAGGTTTTGATAGAACCACAGGTGAAACTGAGAAATTTATTTTATTTCATAGATCCCTAATTTCACCTCTTTTAAACCATGGAATTCCTACAGGTACTATATAGGCCATTATATCGATAGATAAGATACACAATGGAATTTTTTTATATATTCATGAGTCATTTAAAACAGACTAATTCAATGTCAGTCTTTAATATATTTGTCTTTATTATAATTTCAAAGTTAGGCAAATCTAAACTGTGGTATTGCCATGGGAACTATCTAGTTTCTCTCCTAAACATGGCCTTTTATGAATTTTTAATAAATTTGATATTTTTGTCAATTTCATACTTGAAATAGACATGGAATGCATCTATGCTAGAGTGGACATTCATCTACTTCTGTTGTTATAAAACATGAAGGTTTGTGATGGTTAAATGAGTCATAACTAAAGTTGTGATATCCAATTGAGTATTGTATAATTTTTTTTAGAATACTTTTAAAGATTTTACCCTTTAACTCTTGAGTTCAGTGTTCAGACCCAATTGACATCATTGAGTGATGTTGACTTGCATTTTTTCGTGTGTTGCAGAGACTAGAGTTTTGTGTATTTTTAAGTTTCATGTGATGGATTGATGCCTATAAATGAACAAGGTATGACCTACCAACATGAATATTCGTAGCGACTGCCTTCGTGTTCCAGTGGTGACGGCAGAGAAGATGAGCGGCTCTGCCATGTACGAGCTGGTGCGTGTAGGCCACGCTGAACTCGTGGGGGAGATCATCAGGCTGGAAGGCGATTTTGCCACGATCCAGGTGCTGAGCAACTAACAATTGATTGAAAATGCCGTTTGTCGTGTGATGTTATATTTGCAAGTGCATGGTGTATGCTCAATTTAATGATGAATGCTCAATTTAATGATGATAGTTCAATTTAATGATGAATTTGTTGCTTGGTCTCTTGTAGCTCACATGCTATTGATGGTTTCTTATTGTGTTCTTTTCTAAAAATGACTTGAAATTGTGCTACATTAAAATTTCAAGAGTTAATGATGCCCCTCATAGTTATGAATTGTATCTTGGGTAGTTTCAGCTGAGTGCTCATCAGTTTGATAAAAACAAACCATGGACCATAGAAAACGAAGTTAAAGAATGAACAATAAATATAGCACGCTTTGCTATGAAACTCAAGTGTGTTTCGTAAGACTCTTCAAAGAAAGAGGGTTGTGTAGTTCATATTCGGTGTCTTCTAGTACAGTTTGCTGCAACTTATGGATAATTATTAATCCAATATGAGAAGCTTTATAAGTTATGAGTAAAAGTACTATGTAGCGTGTCCGTTTCCACTTCAAATCAAAGACCGCATTGGAAAAAATGTGTGTAATGTGTTCAGTTCCAGAAAACCCTATTACTTTGAGCGATTGTGTGTAGTGAAATCATTGGAATATTTCATGAGGAATGGAAAAAGCATGCCCAGACAGGCTGAGTGCTTTCATTTATTCTCTCTAATCAGCTGAATTATTATGTGCCGCATCATAATAAATAATAAAACGTATGCAGATTGATTCATCCCACAATACAGTAGTACCTCGGTTAACGACCACAATCCGTTCCTGAAAGCTGGTCGTTAACTGAAACGTTCGTTAACCGAATCGAGTTTTTGGAGACATGTTTGAGGGCTATATTATGCAAATAAAGTACTAAGATAACTCAAAAAAAACGGATGCAACACGATAAAAACAAGTAACCTCCGACCGCAACAACGTCTTGAGCGCGACTGAGGTTGGGATGCAGCTTGTGTTCTTAGTTTTGTTGTTAGTTATCCGAAAATTTGTTCGTTATCCTGAACAATTTTGTAACAAAATTGATGGTCGTAACTGATTTGTTAGTTATCCTAGGCGCTCGTTAACTGAGGTTCTACTTTACTCTTATGGCTACCTGCCCCTTGATTTCATACGAGTACTTTCCTTCAGATCTCTTGAAGAGATCCATGTAGTACTTAAAGCATTTTGCTCCATGTTGTTAAGTGCCTTAATGTATTTATGAGCTAGTATCTTTCTAATGTGTTTGTGTTTCTACATTTTATTTGCTTGAAAACTATTTGATAAAATTATAGATGCACGAAGCATTTTACTAACATTACATTACTGAAGGGAAGAATCATTGTATGATATGTGATGGTAAAAATCTCCTGTTACAGGTTTTTAAATTTAATTGGATTTGCATATCATGTAACATTTCAAGTTAAATGATCATTCTGAAAACTATTCAAATGTAATGGTTCTTGAACTAGCGTAAAGTTCTGTATTTTGACGGTGGTGTCGGTCTACTTCCAGGTGTACGAGGAGACCTCTGGTGTGACTGTGGGTGACCCCGTGCTGAAGACAGGCAAGCCACTGTCTGTCGAGCTTGGCCCTGGTATTATGGGCAACATTTACGATGGTATCCAGCGGCCCCTGCAAGAGATTGGCGAGCTCACAGAGAGTATTTACATTCCCAAGGGTATCTCAACACCTGCACTCAATAGGACCAAGCAGTGGGAGTTTGTACCCATCAATAATGTGAAGGTGAGCTCAATTCTTCTGCAGAAATGAATTTTGTGCGGTTCGATTGACGTTTGTGTATTTTATTTGTTTGGGCCGGTGTTGCTTTTCTTGACGAGCCTTTTTGGAAAAGCCTTTTTTTAGAAAGCCTTTGGTTTTGAGAAGCCTTTGGTTTTGAGAAAGCTTTGGTTTTGAGAAAGCTTTGGTTTTGAGAAAGCTTTGGTTTTGAGAAAGCTTTGGTTTTGAGAAAGCTTTGGTTTTGAGAAAGCTTTGGTTTTGAGAAAGCTTTGGTTTTGAGAAAGCTTTGGTTTTGAGAAAGCTTTGGTTTTGAGAAAGCTTTGGTTTTGAAAAGGCTTTGGTTTTGAAAAGGCTTTGGTTTTGAAAGGGCTTTGGTTTTGAAAGGGCTTTGGTTTTGAGAGGGCTTTGGTTTTGAAAGGGCTTTGGTTTTGAAAAGGCTTTGGTTTTGAAAAGGCTTTGGTTTTGAAAAGGCTTTGGTTTTGAAAAGGCTTTGGTTTTGAAAAGGCATTTTCTGTCTTTGTTTGGAAAGCTTTATTTCTGAAAGGCTTTATTTCTGAAAGGCTTTATTTCTGAAAGGCTTTATTTCTGAAAGGCTTTATTTCTGAAAGGCCTTATTTCTGAAAGGCCTTATTTCTGAAAGGCTGTATTTCTGAAAGGCTGTATTTCTGAAAGGCTGTATTTCTGAAAGGCTTTATTTCTGAAAGGCTTAATTTCTGAAAGGCTTAATTTCTGAAAGGCTTAATTTCTGAAAGGCTTTATTTCTGAAAGGCTTTATTTCTGAAAAGGCCTATTTTTTAGCCCTTTTTTGTAAAGCTGTTTTATAACACAATTTTTTAAATCTAACGTTTTTGAGAATTCCTATTTCTTTTCATGTACAGGCTGGCAGCCACATAACCGGAGGCGACATGTTTGGTAGCGTGTACGAAAATTCGCTGATCAACCACAAAATCCTTCTGCCTCCCAAGGCCAGAGGTATTCTTACATTTTTTTTGACTGTGTATTTCATTAATTTATTTGTGGCTGAGGTAACCTTGTTTGATTAAATCTTCACTTCCTTGTATAACATACAAATTATTTGACGTGATTATTGTAATTACAACTATTTGTGTTCAGGAGGAATATTTGTAAATAACAAGCTGTTGCTTTGGTTCTTCAATATAATTACTGTGATTGCGGTATATGATTAAACACGTCTTTGGCTAGTCTTGGGACGTTAAAGGAAACTTCCATATTATTTCATACGATTAACTTACGTAGGTTAATGCAAAGCGTTAAGAATTCCTTGATACTTCGATTGCATTAGTGAATGCTATATAAACAAGTCATGAATCACAGTTTCTATTTGTGATTCTCGAGTAAATAAAGTGCATATATGTAACAAAGAATGGTGGGTTTACAGGTACGGTGACATACGTTGCTCAGCCTGGCAACTACACCGTGGACGACACTGTGCTCGAGGTCGAGTTTGACGGAGAGAAGCACAAGTACACCATGATGCAGGTGTGGCCTGTGCGTCAGTCACGGCCTGTGAGTGAGAAGCTGCATGCCAACCACCCTCTGCTGACTGGCCAGCGGGTGCTGGACTCCCTGTTCCCATGTGTGTTGGGTGGCACCACCGCCATCCCAGGGGCCTTCGGATGCGGCAAGACCTGCATCTCCCAGGCGCTGTCCAAGTACTCGAACTCTGACGTTATCATTTACGTGGGCTGTGGCGAGCGCGGCAACGAGATGGCAGAAGTGAGTTGTTTGTATTTGTAGTCACTGGGCCGACTATTGTGAGCCCCTCTCACTTGTAGTTTATGTTCCATCAGAGCGATCGTTGGAGGGTCATTGTTCTGCAACCTTCTGATAAAACTTAGTTCTCTTTAAAGAGAAGAAGATTTTTATGCTCTTCCCGAAAA
Organism: Trinorchestia longiramus; assembly: GCA_006783055.1. Classification (NCBI taxonomy): domain Eukaryota; kingdom Metazoa; phylum Arthropoda; class Malacostraca; order Amphipoda; family Talitridae; genus Trinorchestia; species Trinorchestia longiramus. Next base: position 10,650 of record VCRD01000483.1, read on the forward strand.
AAACTGTTTCTATGATAGTTTCTATGGTCATCTTCTGGACTACATGAGAGAAATACCCTACTACGATCATATCAGCAACGCTTGTCTTGCACATGTTAGTTGTTAGAGTCATGCGAGTCCGGTACACGAGTGTCTTAAACACTGTAGTGGCGTGTTCTATATCTTGTCTGAGTAGCTCACTGTCACTGTCAGTATACGATGAGCTGCTGCGCATGATGTTGAAGTCCCTTGTAATAATATATTATCGTATGTTCAAATTTAAAACTATTCGCTCTTCCTGTGTATGGGTAGGAGTCGCCTAAGCTTACTCCTTGGTTAGCTCACTCCTTGCTTAGCTCACCGTTTACTCAGTTAATAGAGAGCGTGGTGTGTGGTTGCGTGTCAGGTACTGCGCGACTTCCCTGAGCTGGACATGGAGGTGAACGGCAAGAAAGTGAGCATCATGCAACGCACGTCCCTGGTAGCCAACACCTCCAACATGCCTGTGGCAGCTCGTGAGGCCTCCATCTACACGGGCATCACGCTTTCTGAATACTTCAGGTGCGGCTTCCTGCTTCTCATGTTGTCACTTGAAAATGATGTCTGTATTGTCGGCAAATGACTAAATTGACTAAATATTGAATTTTGACTAAATATTGAATTTTGACTAAATATTGAATTTTGACTAAATATTGAATTTTGACTAAATATTGAATTTTGACTAAATATTGAATTTTGACTAAATATTGAATTTTGACTAAATATTGAATTTTGACTAAATATTGAATTTTGACTAAATATGGAATTTTGACTAAATATGGAATTTTTACTAAATATGGAATTTTGACTAAATATGGAATTTTGACTAAATATTGAATAGATGGGCTCTGAAATGTAAATCTTGTATTAAGGGCAGGCTTCTGGCTCTTGGGAGGAAGAAATGGGCAATTTTCGGAACGTCGCTATGATGATTTGATGGCTAAATAAATTTTCATTTTCTACATGAGAAGAAATATTCCAAAAGCACAATCACACCAAATTATAATAATAATAATATAGTCACCGAATCGTAATTAGTATCGTTATCGTGCCATGCTAATTATTTACAAAACTTGAAGCCTGGTCGTCAAATATTATGAAACTTCACATTATGATAGCAGGTACATTCAGAACTAATGTAGACTGGTGACATTGGTATAGAACCGCCAGTTGTAGATACAGAGTATCATTTATGAAACCCAAGAGAAAATTGTGTTCTACTGATTCTTTACATCTATGGTCCCATTATTTTTATTAATTTCCAATGTATCATGATGTTTCGAGTTTACATCAATTTATATATACAAATGAAATGGCTGGCCAAATATTATACATTTTTATTCTGCCATCTCTGAAAAAATGTGACGTACGATAATGTGTTGAGTTAGGAAGGAATAAGCTCACGTTGCTCAGTGTCTCTGATCCTTGCCAATTGTGACGTCACGTTTCCGTCATAGTATCTACCTTGTCAATATAGTTGATGCGGACGAATTGTTTCCTCGTTCGTCATTTTGATATTTCCAATCTCGTTTCTAACACGTGTTGATTACCTTTTTCACGATTCAATTGGCAAACCTTGGCTAATTTTAATTTATTGTCTGCCATATTCCTGTACATGACTTGACTGCAGTATCCTCCCACAGAGACATGGGCAACCACGTGTCCATGATGGCAGATTCTACCTCCCGCTGGGCCGAGGCTTTGCGTGAGATTTCAGGTGCGTATTGAGGCATGCCATACATGTTTACCTGACCTTCTGGATATGTGTACCTGACTCTGGACAAGTGTACCTGACCCTCTGGACAAGTGTACCTGACCCTCTGGACAAGTGTACCTGACCCTCTGGACAAGTGTACCTGACCCTCTGGACAAGTGTACCTGACCCTCTGGACAAGTGTACCTGACCCTCTGGACAGGCGTACCTGACTCTCTGGACATGGGTACCTGACTCTCTGGACATGGGTACCTGACTCTCTGGACAGGCGTCCCTGACTCTCTGGACAGGCGTCCCTGACTCTCTGGACAGGCGTCCCTGACTCTCTGGACAGGCGTCCCTGACTCTCTGGACAGGCGTCCCTGACTCTCTGGACAGGCGTCCCTGACTCTCTGGACAGGCGTCCCTGACTCTCTGGACAGGCGTCGCTGACTCTCTGGACAGGCGTCGCTGACTCTCTGGACAGGCGTCGCTGACTCTCTGGACAGGCGTCGCTGAGTCTCTGGACAGGCGTCGCTGACTCTCTGGACATGGGTACCTGAACATGTGAAACGGAGTTAACAAACATTGACCTGGATGAGCGTGTGCAGTTCTCATACCTCTCTGCAACTGTGTTGGTATTGCTGTTATTGATCCTAGGTTTCCATTCATCACAGCAAGTTTTATTTTCCGTTGAAAATCTCTTATTCAATCACTTTTCAAATTTGCTGTTGTGATGTATCATATTAGCACTACCTAATACAATGTGTGAGGGCAAAACATTTCTGATTCTAAAATGATCATCATTTGGAAAGTAGTGGACTGCCTTACGGTGAACGTGTTTTCGTTGATCGTAGGTTTTAATACGAGCGCATTCTGCTTAACTGAAAAAAGTGCTTTGAACTCCGGCGTGTACGAATCACGTAAATTTAGTGCTTAATTAAAATGCAGCTCTATTACGCAGTGTATGGTATTCCTGTGGATTGAACGTGATTAGAAACAAACGATTATAGAGAATGCTTGAGACGCTGAAATGTGACGCGAGCTATATGAGCTGCTTGTGTGCATTTCAAGTGTAGAGAAAGCTTTAGTGTGTTGTGTGGAAGTTATGGCCAACAGCCACTTTCATGAAGAAGTATATTTAAATGTTAAGAAACTCCGCTGTCCCTCTTGATATTTTCCCTTAGTGGCATTCAGAGAGTGAGTTGTGCTGACAGTATTCCTTTCTGCTTATTAGAAGGTTAAACTTCATCACAAATACCTAGATCATGTGATCAAGCTTGGTGCGACTGTGTAGTAAAAGATAGATCTTCTTGGTGAGAAAAAGCTATATTTCCGTTAGGAAAATACTACGATATAATAGCTGCCTTTCTGGCCATGGAAGAAAACGTGAGGTGGTGTCATTTATTATTTTATTGTTGTTTGAAACTACATTAGTGTGAGTAAATTTTCGTTATCAGTTGAAATATCGAAAAGAAGATTGTTCCACGGAAAATTTTTTTTCCATCCCAAAGTAGAAAAGAGTAGATGAAATTTTTAAAACCTAGGGTGATTGAAATATTTAAACTTTGATATGAAATATGTTGTATTTATTGCCAAAATATTGTCGCGTACCTTGGGCTTTCACACTGGAGAAAAAATTCTTTAATTCCTGAGATGTAACCAAAATATTTGAAGGTTGTCGATCTAATATCCGTAAAACGTTCTCATTCAACAAAAGTTTATCAACTGTACCAAAATACAGGGGGTTGGACAAAATAATGGAAACTCTTAACATTTTGGCATCATAATCTTTGAACATGTTTTAAACAATCAAAACTTGGCATATTTTGATGTTTTTTATTATTTTGGTAATTTGGTATGTTTATTTAAAACAACTGTTTTTTACAGATATTTAAAAATGTTGTTATAATTTATAAAAATGGCAGACCTCTCGGACTTTCAAAGAGGCCAAATTATTGATGCTCGTATGGCAAGCGTCAGTGTAACAGAAACTGCCCGAATGCTTGGCGTTTCAAGAGGTACTGTCTCAAAAGTAATGACTGCCTTTGAAAGAGTAGGAAAAACGCCCTCAGCAAAGCACAGGTCTGGCGGAAAGTCGAAGTTGTGTGAGAGAGACCGTTGGACTCTAAATCGAACTGTTAGAGGGTTGCAAGACCACGGTTCCTAAAATCACTGCAGAGCTCAATGAACATTACAGATCTCAGTTTCCACAAAAACTGTTCGTCGGGAGCTGCACAAATCTGGATTCTACGGAAGAGCTGCAATTAGAAAACCTCTGCACTCAAAGACAAATGTTTCAAAGCGTTTAGAGTGGTGTAGAAACCTCGAGAATTGATCCATCGAACAGTGGAAAAATGGGATTTTCTTTGACGAATCATCATTTACCTTATTTCCGACCTCCAGCCGAGTGTACGTTTGGAGACAGCCGAAAGAAGCATTTAATCCAGACTGCCCTCTCCCAACCGTAAAACATGGCGGGGTTCTGTGATGATCTGGGGTGCTATTTCTTGGAAATCCGCCTGGCCAATGATTTCCCTTCATGGAAGAATTAACAGCCGAGACTATTTAGTAATTTTGGGCGATCAACTTCATCCTATGGTTCAAGAACTGTTTCCGGAGGGGAACTCCAATTTTCAAGATGTTTGCCCGAATCCATACAGCTAGAATTGTTAAAGAATGGCACAAAGGACATTCTAATGAAGTTGAGCATCTCATCTGGCCACCACAATCCACAGACCTCAACATTATTAAGCATTTATGGTCGATTTTAGAGATTCAAGTAAGAAGTTGTCCGCCGCTATCGTCTCTAAAAGAACTGGAGGTGTTTTAACTGAAGAATGGGCTAAAATTCCTTTGAAAACAGTTCACAGTTTGTATGAATCAATACCTCGGGGAATTGAGGCTGTGATTGCCGCAAAAGGTGGACACACACTATATTATAATATATTTTGTTGATTTTTCAAGGTGTTTCCGTTATATTATCCAACCCCTGTATGTGCAGGTTTCTTTATAAAATTCGAAAAGTCATTATTTTGCAAGAGTTAAAAAATGACCAACATGTTTGCTGGTCTTCTCGCTGCGCTTTGATAAACTCTCATTCCACGTGAGTGAACAGTGCCTGATTGAGATCTGAAATATTTTATTCCACAAGAGTTTATATACAACTAAATTCTTTACATGTCGTCTCGCTGAGATCCTAAAAAACTCTCTCATTCTGCAATATCTAATTTATGAGAATTAAAATGCTTGCAAGTCTTCTCTCTGAGATCCAAAAGAATGCTTCCAAGCCACAAGAGTAAAGTAACCAAAATGCTTGCTGAACTTTTCTCTCACAGAAAGCCAAATAACTTCTCTCGTACCAACCCTCTCACCGCAAGAATTAATAAATAACTAAAATATTTACAGGTCGTCTCACTGAGACCAGAAAAACCCTCTCACCGCAAGAATTAATAAATAACTAAAATGTTTGCAGGTCATCTCTCTGAGACCGGAAAAACCCTCTCACCGCAAGAATTAATAAATAACTAAAATGTTTGCAGGTCGTCTCACTGAGACCAGAAAAACCCTCTCACCGCATGAATTAATAACTAACTAAAATGTTTGCAGGTCATCTCTCTGAGACCGGAAAAACCCTCTCACCGCGAGAATTAATAAATAACAAATGTTTACAGGTCGTCTCGCTGAGATGCCTGCGGACTCCGGCTACCCCGCCTACCTGGGAGCGCGTCTGGCCAGTTTCTACGAGCGCGCCGGCCGTGTCAAGTGCCTCGGTAACCCTGAACGTGAGGGCTCAGTCACGCTGGTGGGGGCTGTGTCTCCTCCTGGTGGTGACTTCTCCGATCCTGTCACTTCGGCCACCCTCAGCATCGTCCAGGCGAGTGCACGAGTCATATGTGTGATGACCAGAGGTGATGGATAGTAACACGTTCCTGTGTCTGTTTGATGACCAGAGGTGATGGATAGTTGTTATACGTTCCTGTGTCTGATGACCAGAGGTGATGGATAGTTGTTAAACGTTCCAGTGTCTGATGACCAGAGGTAATGGATAGTTGTTATACGTTGCAGTGTCTGATGACCAGAGGTAATGGATAGTTACACGTTCCTGTGTGTGATGACCAGAGGTGATGGATAGTTGTTACACGTTCCAGTGTCTATTTGATGACCAGAGGTGATGGATAGTTGTTACACGTTCCTGTGTGTGATGACCAGAGGTGATGGATAGTTGTTACACGTTCCTGTGTGTGATGACCAGAGGTGATGGATAGTTGTTACACGTTCCTGTGTGTGATGACCAGAGGTGATGGATAGTTGTTACACGTTCCAGTGTCTATTTGATGGCCAGAGGTGATGGATAGTTGTTACACGTTCCAGTGTCTATTTGAGGACCAGAGGTAATGGATAGTTACACGTTGCAGTGTCTATTTGATGGCCAGAGGTAATGGAAAGTTACACGTTCCAGTGTCTATTTGAGGACCAGAGATAATGGCGAATTACCTTAGGCAAGCATATTGCACCATTCGTGATCACATCCTGCAGTATACTAGTGTGAGGGTGAGACATGTCTCATCATGTGGTAATGATTACTGTCCGGACAAATTTTTCAAGGGAAACAAGCTGTGTTTTTGACTGGATCAGTGCTCAATTTTAATGTGCAGTAATACTATTTGAGTGATGCGTTGTTGGTTTAGCGTAGAATATACTTCTAATGTTTATTACAGGTGTTCTGGGGTTTGGACAAGAAGCTGGCTCAACGCAAGCACTTCCCTTCGGTTAACTGGCTGCAGTCATACTCCAATTACACCCGTGCTCTAGACGAGTACTACGACAGCAACTTCCCGGAGTTTGTTTCCTACAGGTTAGTTATACCTCCTACTGCCCGTATTTACGCATTCTTAGCTGTGTGGCTGCGCTAAAGACGCATTCTCAGTTACTGCTATGCAGCTGCCTTAATAACGCATTCTCAGTTACTGTTATGCAGCTGCCTTGATAATGCATTCTCAGTTACTGCTATGCAGCTGCCTTGATAATGCATTCTCAGTTACTGCTATGCAGCTGCCTTGATAATGCATTCTCAGTTACTGCTATGCAGCTGCCTTGATAATGCATTCTCAGTTACTGCTATGCAGCTGCCTTGATAATGCATTCTCAGTTACTGCTATGCAGCTGCCTTAATAACGCATTCTCAGTTACTGCTATGCAGCTGCCTTAATAACGCATTCTCAGTTACTGCTGTGTAGTTACCCTTGTAAATACATCAGTTACTGCTGTACAGCTATGATACTACGAGAAATATATGGGAACTGTGGTCGTGGTAATAAGTACGGTTAGGAAGAAATTTTGCTCTGAGGAAAGTGTTATTACCAAGAAAACTGGGGTTTCAGTTAAAACATGCGATTACATTTGTTAGAAAATTGTAAAATAATTCAAGTAAATATACGAAAGAAAACGGAAACAACATTTAAGAATGATAATTTTTCGCAACGTTTGTGTATCATGAAGAATTATTGGCCTCACTCTATTCTTTATTTGCCAGCGTACCCGCACATGAAAAATTCACTAGTTTTTCTACGAATTTCTTCCATTTGTGATTCGACGCTGCCTTCCCAAAGGAGTTTCCATATTGGAGGGGAAGAAGGCTAATAGCAAAAAAATCTCGTATCGTATAGTAATCCAGCGTCTTTGGTATTTACAATACAATGTTTAAATACATGTGTACCCGTTTCATTGAGAAGCGAATACCTAACCTAAGATAAACTCCTCGTGTCAGCTTTTTAGTAATGACTTGTATTTCCTCTATCTGATTCAGCAGCGAGCGGACAGGAAGTATATTCAAAAGTAAATGCACGACGAGTTTAATTACATAGTATATAAGCTACACACAACTGCTTGCTCTCATATCTACTGTTCTGGGCAGGACGAAGATCCGTCAGATCCTGCAGGAAGAGGACGATCTGGCCGAGATCGTGCAGCTGGTCGGTAAGGCATCCTTGTCTGATGCTGACAAGATAACGCTCGAGGTTGCTAGGATCATCAAGGATGACTTCCTGCAGCAGAATTCGTACACGCCTTATGACAGGTGAGGTGCACGTCACAGCTGCTGTAGGATTGCAGCTCAGTGGAAACGAACAGATTTAAGCTCATCTAACGTCGTACGTGGACTGTTGCTCCTCAGTGGTGGTGGTAGTGTTTTTAATGACGTGATAGTGTAAACGCGAAGTAAGATCTGTTCGATTCGAGAAATCGGCATTTGCAGTCGGTCCATTTTTTGTACTGTAAAATAATTTACACGAGCCAGCAACGCATAGATTAGTTCATTTACGTATTCATTTATTTAACCCTGCGCGTTGAGGAATTAAATTTCGTTTGAGTGGAGTGTCTTTACTACATAATTTTTGACTGAACAAAGTAGCAACGTACTATAAATATACTGTTTCTTAATGCTAGGAAATTTGAGTCAGACTCGCTAATCACAGCCTGTGTTGAACAGTGCCTTAGTACTTCTAAAGGTTAGAAATATTTCCTCACACAACCATTGACATCTCTTAAATATGTTACCGAATGAAATTTTTTAATCGTTCTAGACTGTCTGGCTAATAGAATTCGTTGTCGCAGATTCTGCCCGTTCTACAAGACCGTGGGAATGATGCGCAACATCGTTGCCTTCTACGATATGAGCAAGCAGGTGGTCAACAGGACTGCGCAGACCGACAGCAGAGTGAGTGGTCGCCCTTGACTGTGTTGTTACTCGTGACTGTGTTGTTACTCGTGACTGTGTTGTGTTCCTCGTTGACTGTGTTGTGTTGCTCGTAACTGTGTTGTTGCTCTTAATTATGTGTTGCCCTTCATTGTGACGCAGGTGGTCGCTGCAGGCTCAGATATTCGTGCTTGGCACAATCGTTTTTTTTATTGTTGACGAATGACATTGCTTCTTTACTGTTGTGCCTTCCCGCTTAGCAACCTCGGTGCATCAGTAATGATTATACCGAGGGGTAACGAATGAAATGGTGGCCGTGCGTGATTACTCTGAGTAATATGCCCAAGTTCATACAACTCTGAAATATAGACTGACATGTATCGCGCTATGTATGTATGTTCTGACATTTTTATGGGGACGTTTGACTATTCAACTCAATTCAAATGAAATGAGTTGCCCTTGGTATTACAGATTGCTGTTATAACTCGTATGGTAGGTTCTTAATTCCTATAACTCGAACGGTAGGTTCTTAATTCCTATAAATCGAACGGTAGGTTCTTAATTCCTATAACTCGTATGGTAGGTTCTTGATTCTTATAACTCGTATGGTAGGTTCATAATTCTTTTAACTTGTATGGTAGGTTATTAATTCTTATAAAACGTATGGTACGTTCTTAATTTTAATAACTAGTATGGTAGGTGCTGAATTCTTATAACCCGTATGGTAGATTCCTTAATTTTTATAAAACGTATGGTATGTTCTTAATTCTTATAGCTCGTATGGTAGGTTCTTGATTCTTATAACTTGTAGGGTAGGTTCTTAATTCTTATAACTTGTATGGTAGGTTCTTGATTCTTTTAACTCGTATGGCAGGTTCATAATTCTTTTAACTTGTATGGTAGGTTATTAATTCTTATAACTCGTATGGTAGGTTCTTAATTCTTTTAACTTGTATCGTAGGTTATTAATTCTTATAACTCGTATGGTACGTTCTTAATTCTAGTAACTAGTATGGTAGGTGCCGAATTCTTATAACCAGGATGGTAGATTCTTTAATTCTTATAACTCGTATGGTAGATTCTTTAATTCTTATAACTCGTATGGTAGGTTCCCAATTTTTATAACTTGTATGGTAGGTTCTTAATTCTTATAACTCGTATGGTAGGTGCCGAATTTTTATAACTCGAATGGTATGTTCTTAATTCGTATAATTCATATGGTAGGTTCCTAATTCTTATAATTCGTATGGTAGGTTCTTAATTTTATTAACTCGTATGGTAGGTTCTTAATTCTTATAACTAGTATGGTAGGTTCTCAATTCTTATAACTCGCATGGTAGGTTATTAATTCTTATAACTAGTATGGTAGGTTCTTAATTCTTATAACTCATATGGTAGGTTCTTAATTCGTATAACTAGTATGGTAGGTTCTCAATTCTTATAACTAGTATGGTAGGTTATTAATTCTTATAACTAGTATGGTAGGTTATTAATTCTTATAACTAGTATGGTAGGTTCTTAATTCTTATAACTAGTATGAATAGAATAGAATAAGGCAATAGGAACGAGCCGTTTGGCCCATTCTTGGTTCAGTACCGAAGTCCCATGCCGTCTAAAGTAAATCCATCAGTCATGCACGTACACCTTACCACGTAAGTCAATTTAGTCATCTGCACACATATCACTCACGCACAGGCGTTTATGTCACGAGCATTTATCTCAATCATACATTAACCTTAAGGAGTTAGGGACATAGTTAGTAGGATGTAATACTGGGGGGTTCGTAATCAAAAATTTATCGAGACGATTTTTGAATGTGTTCACAGTGCCAGCAGAAACTATGTTTTCTGGCAGCTGGTTCCAAGTTGCGGCAATTTTAACGGGGAAAAAGTTCATAGCTTGAGATGTCTTGAAGTTTCTCAGTAGGTTCTTAATTCTTATAACTAGTATGGTAGGTTCCCAATTCTTATAACTCGTACGGTAAGTTTTTAATTCTTATAACTCGTATGGTAGGTTCCTAATTTTTATAACTAGTATGGTAGGTTCCTAATTCTTATAACTCGTATTGTAGGTTCATAATTCTTTTAACTTGTATGGTAGGTTATTAATTCTTATTACTCGTATGGTGCGTTCTTAATTCTAATAACTCGTATGGTAGGTTCTTACTTCTTTTAACTTGTAGGGTAGGTTCTTAATTCCTATAACTCGAACGGTAGGTTCTTAATTCCTATAACTCGTATGGTAGGTTCTTGATTCTTATAACTCGTATGGTAGGTTCATAATTCTTTTAACTTGTATGGTAGGTTATTAATTCTTATAAAACGTATGGTACGTTCTTAATTTTAATAACTAGTATGATAGGTGCTGAATTCTTATAACCCGTATGGTAGATTCCTTAATTTTTATAAAACGTATGGTATGTTCTTAATTCTTATAGCTCGTATGGTAGGTTCTTGATTCTTATAACTTGTAGGGTAGGTTCTTACTTCTTATAATTCGTATGGTAGGTTCCTAATTTTTATAACTAGTATGGTAGGTTCCTAATTCTTATAACTCGTATTGTAGGTTCATAATTCTTAAAACCCGTGTGATAGGTTCATGATTCTTATAACTTGTATTGTAGGTTCATAATTCTTATAACTTGTATGGTAGGTTTATAATTCTTTTAACTCTGATGGTAGGTTCATCTGTACGCCTGACATTTTGTAGGAAGTCGTGTGGCTGCTGTCTAGGGATCTGATTCGTACAATTTTTTTCTTTTGGATTCTCATTCAGCAGGATATTGTTTGGGAAATGACTCGTAATTCCCGTTTATGAACATAGGTAATACTTGGAATATTTATGAATGAATGATACTGACAAAATAGATTATTCTTCAAAAGAAATTGTTGAACGTTCCAAGCAGTCTTGAACTATAAAACTATATATAGTGTAGACCAGTTCTTCTCGAACTGTCTGATGTGGCTTACCGGCAGGTTTTTTTTCCAATGTGCAAGAGACCGGTAATATTTCTTAGTTACATTTATTTATACTGTAAACCAGTAGTTCCTAACCTGTACCGGGTCTGGTAACCTATGACGACCAATTTTGGTACAAATAATTGATCCATGCTCCCATTCCTTCAAATAACTCTGTGTTCCTTTGTACTTCGAAAACTCGTTTATAATGGAACGCCATTCTGTAAAACACAAACACACGAATGTATGTATCAGGTGAATTTATAAATAATTGAAAATAGGGTCGCGACCACAGGTTGGGAAACACTGCTGTAAACAATACCGGCAGCTTATTCTGCGTACCATCAACTGATGGCCTGCGGACAGGTGCTGGTCCGCAGGCCATCAGTTGAGCAGCACTGGTATAAAGGACACCTAGAAATTTCTAGTTGGTACTAAGCAACCGTTGTGTAAAAATTAAGCACAAATATAAATTCTTTCTGATTGCTCTCATACTTGAGCAATTTCAAGGCCACTTATGAAGGCTGTTTCAAACACTTTTTTGTAACATTGATTCCAGTACGTTAGGCTGCTTGTAGTTCAATTAAAATTTGATTATTCAGCTGCTCAAAATGCACGTATGAAAATGAAGTCCCTTAATTCACATCTGACTATTCATTATTTTGTACGGAGCTCATACATACATGTTTTTGTTAAAAATGTCATTTTTTCAGTTAAACCTCACTGTTTGTTTAAACAGGTGACCTGGCAAATCATCCGCGATGCCATGAACAATATCATGTACGAACTGTCGTCCATGAAGTTCAAGAACACGTTTGAAGACGGCGAAGCCAAGGTCAAGAAAGAATTCGATGACTTGTACGAGAGCATCCAACAGGCGTTCCGCAACCTGGAAGACTAAGCCCTTGGGGTGAGGTACGAATTTCTCATGCTCGTTGTGGCTCAGAAATTGGAAGTAACGTGCTGGTAAGTCATGTATTTCTGGCGATTGCACTCGAATTGAATATCTAAAGTGCTTTTGTTTTTCGAAAATCCTTCGATGCGCTGTTTGGTGTCTCGCAAATACTATTGACGCAAGCGCTGAACTTCCTTTTCTTGGGTATTTCTTATTAAATATTATATTCCGATTACCAACGAGGAAAATTTACCGCAAGTTCATGTGGTAGCGTTCATATACGTCTTGTTGTTGAATTAGAGAGTTTGTTGTTCTCTGAAGTCGTACTTGCTTCTTGTATAACTCATCTGTTTAAATGTGGTGTACTTATTAGTATTTCTTCCAAGTTCCATAGGCTCCCTCAAGTACGGGGTATTTACACTGCTTGTTATTTGGAAACATTTGTAAATAATATATTTATTACTTTCGCTATTTTCAAGAGTTCCATTACGATAATTTTATGCAGATTAATAGCTTACTTTGTAGGATTTATTCGTATAGCTTCAACAGAACATTCCTAGTATAAACGCGGAGAGCTAATTTTGTCGTAGAGTCCCTCCAGCGAGCGCGTGTTTCACTGTAGCTCCTTGGCTTGTAGACTGTCTAGTGCAGCAGTAGTGTTAAGAGCGAGGCAGGCACAGCTGCTCTGCTGTCATTCCAGTGAGAGTTTACCGGGTCTATGTACATTGTCATGAATGAACTTGTGTACATACTCTTGCAGTATATTTTTACCCTCTTATACGTGCGGTTGCTGAAAACTAGTAAGATTCTTAACTCGTTCTCTTTCAGAAGGAATAATAGGTCGATTTCGATTTTCTCTTCGCAAAAATTGAGATTCAACACTAAAAGTTCTCATTCTTTGGTGTGCTTGAATAACGAACGAAACAAGCACACTTGACTCGTCATGTCTGACACAGTTTTAAGGAGCAAGTCGATTTTAATAAGTTGGGAGATATTTTGAAAGCAATGAATCCGTAGGTGTAAAACTTATTTCAACTTTCATAAATGAATTTAAGAGCGTGACGCCAAAATCTTATCCTCGACGATGCGTTTTCCCTGTGTGCAATTCATGTAGTTTCACAGCTATAATATAATAATGGTCATCATTAAACAAGGCTTTCTTCTTAATTATTGCATCCAAATTTTTTGTAGTGAATAAGCCTTGGCTCAACACGTTTAATTTCAGTGAACAATTCTCCAGTTGAATTGCTAGAACCTAGAAACTTTCGACCATGAACGAAGTAAGCCGGGTTTCTCTTTTAGCGGAATGGTGAAAGTAATTTTACGGTGCCTAGTTATTTTATTAACCTGCCGTACTAGTTATGTACAACGCACCAGCAATAAATTCTAAAACTTTTAGACAAGTCTGATTATTCGAGGACTAGCGAAGACAAAAGTTATTAGTTAATAAAGCCCCTAAACTAAAATATCTACAGCATACAAGAAGCTATTGCACAGTCAGAAGGATTGCATCACGATTGTCTATTTAATGAGCATACTTCATAAAAATTTCCCAAACTGATTAGAATTTCATGTTTCGCATTTGAACGAAATAAGTTACGAGCAAGTCAGCCGTAATCTAAGTGAAAGAGAATAATAGGTTGAGTTCGAACGTGACCAGCGTTATAAAAGTAACACAAACGATATAAAACCAAGCCTCTAAAAATAAAAATATACATCGCTAGTGATACTCATACATTCGAGTAGAGAAAACATTGTGCCGCAGATATTAAAAATTACTTACATGGTATATTAACAGGAATAGCTGTTAGAGCAGAATACTGGGAAAAGATTCAGTGGAGCGTCAAAGAAGCTTACGTCGACCCGAACTCCTGCATCCAGGCCAAGTACTTCTTGATGTCTTGTTCAGACACGCTTTTGTTGCATTTTTTGATGGCCTCACGGAAGTCGTTTGCGGTGACGGGAAGTTCGAGCTCTTCCTTTGGTAAAGCTTTGATCTGCTCTGGCCTCAGACCGGCGATCTTCCTGCGCATCCACATCATCGAAGCGTCCCTGTTGCACAAAAAGTAAATTTTATTAGAGTTAATAGTTTTATGATAAAACGTGAGGGTTGACAGTTGGTAATCAAATTATGTCGCATAGTCAACGCAAGCGGATGGTGAATGACTTCAGATGCGTGCGAGAGTTTGTCTAACCATGGCTATGATCATCTTCGAAATCTAAAATTCTGAACATTTTTAGTCAGCGACCGATCTGAGGTTATTATCCGTAGATGCCATTATAACTATTACTTCAGCATGCGTAGCTTGCAAAACTAAACGAGTTAAAAAAGTGATAAAAAATGAATTCGAGCACAGTAGCGGCACCTTTCATAGTTTGTCAGCTTCCAGTTCATGTTACGAATGTAACAATCTTTTTCAACTCGAAGAACTACATATACCTGAAAAAGCACATTGTTTCTAAAATGTAGATTCTACTTTCGAAGGTGATTTCAGGGAGTAAAAAATCTGACTTATGTTGCACGACTTGAACATTTTTTACAAGAAAGACAACTAGACTTATTGTAAGGACAAAGGAGGAGGACGTCGCACTCAGGCAAACCTTAACCTGCACACGTTAGTGATGTCTGTACTCAGGCAAACTTCGACCTGCACACGTTAGTGATGTCTGTACTCAGGCAAACTTCAACCAACACACGTTAGTGATGTCTGTACTCAGGCAAACCTTAACCTGCACACGTAAGTGATGTCTGTACTCAGGCAAACCTTAACCTGCACACGTAAGTGATGTCTGTACTCAGGCAAACCTTAACCTGCACACGTTAGTGATGTCTGTACTCAGGC
>VCRD01000483.1:25923-60705 GCA_006783055.1 Trinorchestia longiramus
TGTCTGTACTCAGGCAAACCTAAACCTGCACACGTTAGTGATGTCTGTACTCAGGCAAACCTTAACCTGCACACGTTAGTGATGTCTGTACTCAGGCAAACCTTAACCTGCACACGTTAGTGATGTCTGTACTCAGGCAAACATTAACCTGCACACGTTAGTAAGTAGACTTTGGGCCAATATTTACCTGCACACGTTAGTGATGTCTGCACCAGAGTACCCATCCAGCATAGCAGCTATGCTGGTGAGGTCTACGTCATCGCTTGTGCTCACATCGCGTAGGTTGATTTTGAGCAGCGCCTCCCGGCCCTCAGCTGTCAGGAAAAATATTTACTTCCTAAATAGACTTCAGTTCTTACGTTCCAAGTGGGTAGATACTTGAACACTTGGTCAGTATATTTCATGGCATTTTCCACGAGAAACTATTTTGAAAAATGTGTTGTTTCATTGTTAATTAATAATGTGCAGAGGAATAATTTTGAAGCAAAAATTTTTCCGTACGGTAATGATACAAAAGTCGTATTTAATAGAATAACTAAAGAACGGAATTAGCTCCAGGGACGCATTTCATTTCGTTAGAAATGCGTCCAAAACCGCAATACTTTGCAAATTTTGGGGCTGTACGTGGGACGACTTACGGAAGTTCGTCAAAACAAACTGTAGAACCACATTAATTAAAAAAAAGAGCAAATGCGAATAATTTGATCTTGCAGACTTGCCTTCGCAAGCCCAAGATCCAAAATACGCTATTATTCTCTTTTACTATACGGGTTCAACAAGCCTAACGATTAGAACAGATCTGCTGCAAAAAAAATAGGCATTTCATTACTTCAGAGGCGTAGTAGACTGAGGCATGGAGGCTAAACTCTGCTCGGATCGGCAATATAACGAAGTGCTTTGATACCAATAACATCAATTCATTCTTAATAAGGCAATAACATGTTCGACAATTTACTGATTAGTTGATGAATTGAGGTGTTACGTGGTGAAAGGTCAACATGAGCCATTTGGTCAAAATCAAGTTATGCACACCAAAAAGTTCAAGAATGAATAAACTTTCATGTGGCATTGATTTGTAGCCGGGAAGGATACGTTCTGTAAAGTTTATTATAATTTTACAGAAATTTACCTTACGCTCTTCTTACTCAAAATGGTCATTCGAAGCATACCTTGTTCACTGGGAACTCTGATCAATTTTCATGGAGGAATTTCCTCTCGTCCACGATTGAGATATGGAGGTAGTGGGGTAAAAATGGGGACAGCAAATGAGATTATCTTTTTTAAAACCTAAGTGGGGGAATTAGGTGTTAGGTTGGGTAGTTGGCGGGAGCAGAGAGGTGAATATCTATGTAGTGTAGGAGCGTCAGTATAGCACGCATGGCGGTGGAGTATCCGAAGGAAATTCGTAAACTATTTGAAGGAATTTCATGTTAAATATTTAACAGGTTAGACTTATGTATTTCTCTTTAAATCAAGACTAACAGCTCCACTCTAGCTATATTAGAGTTTGTGTGATCCCTTAATGAAAGTTCCCGCCTTTAAAAATATTTTCTTGAAAATTCGTTTTAGCGTGAGAGAACCTTTCTCTTGGTAACGCCTCAATCTTAGATATGATCGGGGCTCGTACGTCAAAATGCTTTCGATCACGTTCTGTGAAATATAAGAACCTTACAACATGGCAAATATAAATGTCCAACTTGAAGGTTGGTTTGGTTGCATTTGAGATTGCTTAAATACTTAGATTAATACTAGTTCCATGTAATGAATATTATTCCTAATGCCATAAACGTTATTCTTAATACGAATTCTTAATGGAAATAAATTCTTAATACCAATTCTTAATGAAAAGAATTCTTATTATCAATTCTTAATGGGAATGAATTCCAACTCTCGCATCGCAATCAAAGTAAGTCTCGTATGTGACATCGAGGTGAATTATGTCCTGCAAAAACACAAACACGAGCTCACCGGTGGGCAGTGGAATGTAGATGCGTTTCTCCAGCCTGCGTCTGAGCGCTTCGTCAATGTCCCATGGGAAGTTTGTGGCTGCCAACACCATCACCACCTTCGGCTCCTCTCTGCAGGAATTAGGGATCTAAGCGATACTCCGTGATGCAATTAGAACTGTATGAGTGACTGAAATGTTAGGTAATGCCTAAAAGGAGTCAATATTCCTACAACCCTAGGTAGAAAACATTTTATTAGACTCGAAGACTAGACACTCAGGTTATAATAGTATAGGTTACTGCCTTATTTCTAGTTTTTACCCAGAAGCCTTGTATTTTCACATGTATTGGGTGAGGTTGAGGTTACGGCCAACGTGATCAAATTATTTCTACGTACAACACTCCACTCACAAATTACGCTCTAAAATAAATTTCAACACTAACATTTGGAAATTTGAAATTTATCACTGAAGTATTAGTGGGCATACAGTTGAAATGATTAAACATACGAATCAGATACGAGTTACTTAAATGCATGGTACGACGAAACTAAGCGCAACCTAGTAGGTAAAATTGAATTTAGAACACATTTTATTCTTCTACTTTTTCTCATTTATTTCGAAATCATGGCGATTTCAGGGATAAATAAGGCATTTTTTTAGCATTTTCAACCCAAATCGATCTCCTCTTACAGTTTTCATACTAGAACAAAAGTAAATGAAGTAGTGGAAAGAGAAAATCAATATCTACAAATTATTTTGCCACCATAGGAATCACAACTCAAAAATCGAAATTTTTTTACCATTTTCACTAAGATGCCCCCCTTAATTAACACGAGTTATTATTGCTTAACTTGACCTGGTGACCTTCACAAAGTCCTCAAGTGACAAGCATGGCTGCGATTGTCTAAGGAATCCATAAATATTAGGAACGCCAGCGGTTTTCAGGACTTCTGACGTTCAATATTCCCAAAAGAATAGAAACTATTCTTTATTTTCACAGTGATCAATTGCAATGAATTTAATGTATCTAACCCTTCACCGCCCAATGGTAACTAAGGGTACTGCTACCAACAGTCGTGCTTACAGCGAGCTAAGTTGACTTTGTGTGTTGTGAACACGAAGCTAGTAAGAGCGTCAGTCTGTCGGTAAAGGATTATTTTAAGCGCATGGATGTGTTTCGTGTATCGATTTACCACGAATTAAATGTTCATTGTAATTCGAAATATCGAAATGTAGTAAATGTTCATTGTATGTAATTCAAATTATTAAAATGAAGTAAATGTTCATAGCATTGCCAAATATTAAAATGAAACAAATGTTCACTACGTTTCTAAATATTAAAATGAAACAAATGTTTATTGCATTTCCAAGTATTAAAATAAGGTAATACTAAGTACGAGTGACCCACGCAATTGTAAGCGCATGACTAGTCAAAGTCAAGTTCCGAGCACACCAGTCTTTGCCTAAGTTCATTTAAATACAACCAGGATGAAGCTACACTTCAAGTGGAAGAGAACCGTTTCCGACCAACGTAGTACATGAAACTAGTAAAAGTCCCGCTATAGAAAAAAGTTTGTCCATCTATATGACAAAACTCATTTATTACTAATAATCCAGGAAATGCAGATAAGTTTGACAGTATTAAGGGAAGGCAGATAACTTAAACAGTATTAATTAACTCAGGCAATGCATATAACCTAGACAGCACAAGGTGCATTCAAGTTATAACACCTCCGATATTTTTTCTAAGGACTTGAAATAGACACATTCGGTTTGTTTTAAAATACGGATGCACTCGTAAATGCGTAACAGAGCTGGCAACACTGTACAGTACACAGAACTCTAGCGGCAGTAGTGAGAGTGAGGAACAATTTTTATATTTAAAATGACGACGTTTTCAGTATAAGAACAGCGTGTAATCATTGGTTTTCTCCTTTGCAGTGATAACTTGGCGAGAATTAATTATTTCAGACAAGTTAGATACCCTTGATAGTTAAAATATCAGGCAATGCAGATAACCTAGAGGATAGTATTAATTACCATCATGCAATGAAGACAAGTTACCAAAAAGAAAATAGATTAAAAACCAGGAGAGACTCACTCGTTGGCCTGTATGCCGTCCATCTGCACCAGCAGCTCGCTCTTAACTCGTCGCGAGGCCTCGTGCTCGGACTCGGAGCCACGACGCGAGCACAGAGAGTCGATCTCGTCGATGAAGATGGTGGAAGGCGCGTGAAAACGAGCCTTGAAAAACATGCACCTTTAGTAACGAATATTTGAGCAAGTAATTTAAGCTCTAGGTTATTTTTAATCAACAATTTTTAAAATATTTACACTGAGATGAGAGTCACAGCTTGGTGTGTTGGAGAGTTTGTTGATAACCTCTTCACCAGAGAAGGCAAGTGTCTGTGGCTACTTGACAGTACTTGAACCAAGGTATCCTATTTTTAAGTGAATTTGTTCATATGAAAACGAACAACACCTATTTATTTATTTATTTCAACTGGACATAACACATGCTTCCTAAATGAGTAGCAACATTTTGTATATAAAGACGTACAGTTTGACAAGTTGAAAGGATTTTATCACAGTCACACTCCTGTTTTCAGTCGGTACACAAGGACTTTGCTATCGTAAAAGCAAAACTATACAGCAGAGCCTAAGATCCAACTTGTTTATACTCAAAGATCGAAGCCAGATACATTTGTTACGTAAAGTAATTAACTCTAGGTATAATTCACGTTCATAAAGTGCTTAAATTTAAATTAAGCTCGCATTTTCAGGACAATCGGACCCCAATTTCACGAGTAGTAATAACATTTTTATCCTAAGGCTGCTCGTGAATAAGTTAAGGGGAATTCAGTATACATCATACATATTATGTAATAATAAGCACGCCATCCATCAAGCAGTTTAAATTACATGCGCCGTACAAACACACGTTTTTCGAGAAGTGACCACATATCAAAGTCTAATTGCACCAAGGGTTATCTTTCTCACATGATGCAGTTTTCGATTACACAGCGTAACATTAGTTCGTGTCTTGTAGTATGGGGAGTTAGAGGAAGCAAGCTGGATCTTATTCTTTCCGACCAATGTTCTTGTTAACGGAATGCATCACAAAACTCGAGGAAATATATCGGTATAGAAACTTTACTAAAGAAGAAACTGATGTCTGTACTATTAAATTCTTATTTTGACGTCGATGGACCTATATGCCCTCAGTTGAAACAGAGCATGTAGCTGCTAAGTTGGAGAAAATTCTAATACACGTAGATCAGCGATTGTACTTGATTTTGAAATGGTCAGAAAACACGATGGTCAGTTCACTAGAATGAAAAAAGCAAAGGAAATTAATACAAATCTAAACCCACAAGTAAACTACCACCTACATCAAGATCTCACAACTGATGCTACAAAATTTACGCAAACATGACACCTCTAACGCAGCATTCATTTCCTGAGCTACGTTCAGGAGTGATGATGTGTAAGCACAGTTATTGAAAATGGGCAAAGAATGCTATCTATTTTCGTACATGGACGTGGACGGATCACCTTCACAGGAAACCGGATAGACACTCTCCACATGACCACAGATGCATAACCTACGATTAGTGGAAGCCCAAATGTGGTATTGCTCAATATATGAAGCTAAACTGAGCCATAGACTGACCATTTCGAAGAGGAGCCTGACGAGCTGTTCGCTCTCGCCTCTGTACTTGGAGGTGAGAGTCGAGGAGGACACGTTGAAGAAAGTAGTGCCACACTCGGTCGCGACCGCCTTGGCCAGCATAGTTTTGCCAGTACCAGGAGGTCCCACCATCAGCACGCCCTTCCACGGCCGCCTGATACCCTGTACATCATACACCGTCAAGGAGGCGTCTGGTTCTGCTTTGCCAAGTTACGCAAGTGACAGAGGGTCAACGTCAATAAGCAAGAAAATTGAAGTAGTAACTTTATCAATACATATCAGTGTTGTGTTTTTACGTCACAATGGCGCTTATATTTTATGCTGATTATTTTGTGGTCGTATAGTAGTAGTAATAAGGTTTTCTACCGCTTCAGTGACTCAGACCATATCGTGCCGGAACTCTCGCAATTCAGCGAACAGCCTGCTACGTCATTA
Source organism: Trinorchestia longiramus (assembly GCA_006783055.1). Classification (NCBI taxonomy): domain Eukaryota; kingdom Metazoa; phylum Arthropoda; class Malacostraca; order Amphipoda; family Talitridae; genus Trinorchestia; species Trinorchestia longiramus. The sequence goes on from VCRD01000483.1 coordinate 31,998, forward strand.
TGACAATGTGACCGGGTACTCCTTCAAAACAAACGAATTGCACAGTTTAAGTGAAATGAAGGCCCACCAGGATCCAAGCCACAAAACTGCCGAAAGGCGTATAAATGTGAATACCAGTGATTCAGTCTCCGTTTCCACTATATAATAGTAATTTCATTAGTTGAGTGGCATTTTCAAAACACGAGTGCTTCTTACAGGATTTACTTTGCAGTTTATTTAAAACGTGATAGTTTATTTATAGTATAAAGGATAGTTAAAATTGATACCAGTGTAAAACGTAGGTATTAATACTGTCACAACACTGAGTGGAGCGAGTGGTTCCAAGACATCCAGAACAGCAGAAGAAGCGAGCGCACAAGCGACGTACGCACAAGGCGGTCGGCAGCAGAAGAATGATCCTTACTTGTGCTCAGCAGCCATCCTGTTTACCAGCAGGTTACTGATAAACTGGCTACCTTAGAAGGCGACTCACAGCAACCCGGTGGGTAGCAATTCTCTAGAACTCGTGAACGAGGTTTCTCGTTCACAACAATAATGAAATATAACTTTTATTATAGGATTTCTAGTTCACAAACCGTAGCCAAAAATTAAAGTGATCTCAACGGTAATGCTCTCTAATTTTGAAAGATATTCCTCGGTAATTTTTGAGCCTCTCATCCATTAGGAAAGAGTAGGTAACAGAGCGCTCAATTCATCGCTCTGACAAAAAAAAATCAATGTCACGTTTAGTTCATAAGCGGAGAGCAGCTACGCCCCTGGGGTTTCATCTGCCCACGCATTTACGGCCGAGCGCCTCACCCACGCTGAAACCCCATCAGGCATCAACGGGATGCGCGCGGCCATATTGCAGTTGCGTCATTCACACCACAATTTGTCGCCAAATAGTACAAAGTATTCATAAATTTTCGAATAGATAAATGCACAGTATTGTAGACTGGCCGAGTCCAACTCTAGTTTGAATTTTTGAGAGCAGCCGACATTTTCCAAAAGAAAACAACTGCAGAGCATCCAGATTAAAAACACAACGTCCGGTTTCTGCGAGCATCTTGATCAACATCTCGTCTTCGTCAAAGCCACGAAGGTTCGGAAAGCACACATTTCGGGCGACAATGTTCCTGGGGCACTGGGCCAGGATATGTCTGACAGTCAGAGGGACATGACACCGCTTAACATCGAGGCTGAGGTTATCGTTCTATTAAGTGACTGTGTGGCGGTCGAGTATGATCAATGCGAAGGCGGCAGAGCAATACATCCATTCGACGGTCGCGACACCTTGACGAAGTCCACTCAGACACTCTATGTTTATGTTTTTAATTTAATGTTGATTGCGGTGTTTCATTTCCGCTGCCATAGATGCCACACAGCAGGGATAGTAGTCTCTAAGGGGTACCATCAGATTCAATGTGTCTTCATTGGTCTTCACGACTTTCTTCTCCTAAAGATCAGCTCTTTCATTGTCTGATATCCCATATAACCGGGTACCCAGCATAGTTTAACACACTGGTACTCACACGTAAGGTGCATCAACATCGTGGCGAATTTACCGATGAGAGGATGTGACTATCATAGACCTGAGTGGTATCCATAACACTCGAGTTAATAAATATAGTAAAGTTATGATACGCGTCCTCTTCAATCAGCTGGAGTGCCTCCATGATCCTAAACAACTCCGCAGTGAAAATCTAGGTCTCGGGTATCAGTCTCTTAGCTCTTACCAATTCTCCGGACACAACAACACATCCCACTGCATCTCCTGCTTTGGAACTATACGGCACACTATGCACACATGTTAAAGATCAACACGTTTTTGTTCCATGCACGTAGATCTGACATTTAAAACAGCGATGTGGTTTTAGGATCTATTGCAGCACACTGCATCGCGTCCATCCTATTTCCTATAACATAGGTCTGCGGTGGTCCGACTGTAGCACCACCACTCGCAGGGAGAGCCTGCGATGACAGCTGCGTTATCGACTCTTGATTCAGTTTTCCAGATTCAGGTTCCATATAAGAAAAGCCGGATCATGGTGTAGTTTCGGAAGATTCCATTGAGAGTTTTAGAGAAATTTTTTTACAACGTCAAGTAACATCTCTGCCTCCAACAAGGAGATCCCAACTGTCGGGCACACGCAGTCCCGACGGAACCACTCTTTTGCACGAATATAGATAGCATTACGAGCCTCAGGATCAAGCAAGTTCGTGCGCTTGACCTGACCGTGAGTTAAGATGCCACTCTGCCCACCTCCCACACCGACCCCCATGTTCCCTAAGCTATCCCTTACCGCAAGTGACAAAATTGGCTGAGCGAGATTAATTTTTACTCTGAGTTCTGTTCCTTTACAGGGGTAGTCAAAGGAAAATCCAATTCGAGTACAGATCAATCACCAATTTGTCCAATGCCACCCACGTTAGTCAGGTTCCTCAGTGTAATTCGTCTCACATAGTTGAACCTGGGTTAGTATCATCCTGTACTTCACACGGACACGCAAACCACCCCTCTTCCACCCCCTCCCTCCACGACAAGGATAGAGTGGTCCGGAAGGGATTTTGTCGTTGTTCATGAGCCCTTGTGTGCGAACAAAACCTTGAACATCGCTCGGGAATATATTGCAAACCATACCTGTTTACATCTACAATTAAATCACAAGAACTTACCGTCGTTCTATACACCAGGTAGTGCGGGACACCATCCCGGCACGCTAGGTTCCAAAAGAGCAATAGTATGTCTACTTGGAAAGAATTAAAATATCACAGCTACTCCTGAAGGCAGCTAGATTTTTGTACTAATGTACGCAGGAAATTGGGAACATCCTGTTAAAGTTACTTAACGTACGCAGGAAACTAATTCTACTTCACGTAGCCCGATTGGGGAATAAGTAAATACATGAAACCGATTCATTCCTTACAATGCACAAGATGGAATGCAGGATTCTCACCTTAAAGAAGTCCGGCATGAGCAGGGGCAGAACAACGGCCTCTTCGAGGAGCCGTTTGGCCTGTTGGAGGTCAGCAATATCGCTCCAGTGAATATTGGGGTTTGCCTGAACTATGTCCCTCTGTACAGTCTCCACGAGGTTACGTTCGTATCCAGCACCTTCGAAGATACGTTCTTTATCTTCCTGCTCCTCGCCCTGAAAATATTCGTAAATAAATGATACAAATTAATTGACTAATCACTTGATCGTCTTGCACACAAAAATTTAGTTTAGCAAGGAAGTCCACTCGTAAGAAAAGGAAAGGAGAGAAAGAATGTGACAAAAATAGAAAAAAATTAGAAAACGAGGAGTAAAAACTAAAAAAAAAACGAAATACAAAACTAATTCAACAAAACACTCCAAAAATGGATGCTACTCTGATTTCGGATTAGTTAGAAACTGATAAAAATGATGTAAAGAACAGAACACACTAAATGAAGATTGAGTTTAGCGAACTTGAAAATCAATTTAATGACGAGAAAAATGAAAAAAAGGTGTTGCAAGTTACCAGAACGACTCCAGTCACTGCAAAATACACCAGAGCACTCATACAGTCGCGTCAGAAGAGCATTTTCTAAAGGATCACTATTTCACTGACGTTTACTCATAATTATGCACTAATGGTGAATGAAGAAATCTATTAGGAATGGAGTAAGGTATAAAGAATTCGATACACTGATCTCTGTACTCTACCGTACGTCCCCACAAAAACCCGAACCGAGTATTTATTTTCCCGTATCAGTAATACCATCATTCGACTTATTGTATGCCCTTTTCTATAGATTAATCTTGAGGGATAGTTTTGCTAGAAATTAAACGCTAATGGTATTCTTATGATGGTATTACTAATACGGGACATACGGGTTCGGGTTTTTGTGGGACATACTGTATAATTTCTTTGTAAAATTTTCCTATCAAAGGTTAGTCTCCTACTCACGACCGAAAAGGTAAACGATACTCGTAGGTTTGATAAGAAGATGTAAGATTGAGGACTGGATGTAAGAATCTATCTATACTATACAGGATATCCACGAAAAATGTACAGGGTCAGGCAAAATGATCCGACAAATTTAACCTACGAATGTGTCAGATCATTTTGCCTGACCCTGTATAGTAAGATGTGTGTGTGTTAACTCTAATGTACTATGGGAAACATAGAAAATAACTAGCGTTTATGGAATTTAGGACCCTGAAAATTTAATTATCTTTCAGATATTTGGGTGTTGAAAATATTTTTTCTAAACATTAATTGCACTTTTAATATTTTCAGAACATGTACGACAAGTATTGTATTGTGGATATCGAAGGCACTGGATCACTATAAAATACGTGTTTTATTTAGTTACTTCTCTTCTTCAACATGGAAAATCCTTCTGAAAGGCAGCGGCGACTGGCACCTGAACTAAAAAATTCATTAAAATGCACATCAATATTCTCAAGTGCAGGTCTACTAGTAAATAAATAAAAACCTACGTTCATGCTAGTTCTACCAACCTCCTCTTTTTTAGAATCTTTATCTTTTTTCTTTTTCTCGTCACGTTTCGGGGTACCAGACTTGGTGGTGTCGCCCTTCTTGCCAGGCGCCGCCTTGCCAGGGGCGTTGCGGCCTCCTGCTTTGCCTGACGTGTCCTTCTGACGAGGTCCTCGAGTGGGGCGAACTTGTGGACACGAACGGCTGAGAATGAAAGTAAAAATACGTCAGCGATCTTTCTGTTAGTGCTAATGCGCACCGCTGAGTGTATAAACTGACGTGGAAAACATTTTAAGCTAATGATGAATAAAAGTCCTGGTGAATAAAGCACGTTAAATTAACGAATTAATCATTTGCTCTTTTTTTACAAGGAAAACACTAGTTTAGCAGACCATTTCTATTAGTAAGAAAACAGAAGGAAAAAAAGAGAACGTCTCGTAAGATGCTCTAATAGGGAAACAATTTCAGTGTTACTCCGTAAAGAAATAATAATATTGAGTGTCAACGCTGTTGACACCGTGTTATGCTATGGAGCCTTTACTCCATGGCAAAAGAAGTTCCCGCATATAACCAGTTTGTCCATTGGTATAATTTAAGCGTTATCGAAACTCAGCTTCAGTTAGACCTCGAAGTGTGTAGAACCTGGGTTTTTATTTTACCCAAACCTGGCTTGGGTCTCTACATGCGGGCTCATAGACCCAGTATTCCTGTTTGGTGCGCATGGGCAATAAAATTGCAGTTTAGTGTCAAGGCAGTTAGCGATAGTGCCTTGTATAACTAAAAAGCACGTGCTGCTTCAAATGCAAGGATTTGAATCTGGTTTAGAAAAAAATGGGGCAACAGGAACGAGCTACCCAAACCCCATGCCGTCTAGCGTACATGCATCATTCACGCACATGCACCTCAACATACATAAATATTTCAATCACGAGCGTACACCTTAATCGATTACAAGCCCGTCAGTCACACAAACATACATACAAAAGCCCAAGAATGATATGGAATTGGTGCTTTACTGAATTGGGGGTTGTTTTCCGTAAAGTTTATCGAGACGATTCTTGTTCGCGTTCACAGTGCCAGCACAGACGATATTTTCGGGTAGCTGATTCCAAGTTCTGATAATTTTGACTGAAAACTGGTTTGTGACTGTCAACCATTTAGTCGTGTGATGTACAGTTGAACTAACGCTAATTACGTAATGTTTTCCGGTAAATGTAATAGTAACGCCGTTGCCATTTCATGCTATGTGAATGTTGGCCGGATGGAATGAGTGTCTAAATTTTAACTTTTGACTGAATGAATATAACTCTGAGGAACACAAGTTCTTCCCCTGAGAAGTAAACGAACAAGACAGAACACATAAACCTTCCCCCCAACACCACCATCTCTTACACTCAATACCAGCAGCAGCGCATTACACCTACTACAGCAGCAGCGCATTACACCTACTACAGCAGCAGCGCATTACACCTACTACAGCAGCAGCGCATTACACCTACTACAGCAGCAGCGCATTACACCTACTACAGCAGCAGCGCATTACACCTACTACAGCAGCAGCGCATTACACCTATTCCAGGAGCAGCGCATTACACCTATTCCAGGAGCAGCGCATTACACCTATTCTAGATGCAGCGTATGACACCTACTCCAGATGCAGCGTATGACACCTACTCCAGATGCAGCGTATGACACCTACTCCAGATGCAGCGTATGACACCTACTCCAGGAACAGCGTATGACACCTACTCCAGGAACAGCGTATGACACCTACTCCAGATACAAGGTATGACACCTACTCCAGATACAAGGTATGACACCTACTCCAGATACAAGGTATGACACCTACTCCAGGAGCAGCGTATGGCACCTACTCCAGGAGCAGCGTATGGCACCTACTCCAGGAGCAGCGTATGACACCTACTCCAGGAGCAGCGTATGACACCTACTCCAGGAGCAGCGCATGACACCTACTCCAGGAGCAGCGTATGACACCTACTCCAGGAGCAGCGTATGACACCTACTCCAGGAGCAGCGTACGACACCTGCTTCAGGATTAGCATCCATCAGTCACCTGTGGTCAACATTGGTAGGGGAGGGCCACACATCAGGGTCTCGAGGCGGTGGCGGCGCCCATACGTCAGGATCACGAGTGGGCTCCTCAAAGGCAGTCATGCGCATGGATAAACCTCCTCCGCCTCCTGGTGAGGAAGATGCGCGTGTACTGCGTGACATGTTTATGATGAAATGCAATGCGTGTTCTCGTGTAGAGAAATATGCATGGGTAGTACTGCATGACATGTCATCCTAAAATAATACATATTTTGAATGACCTGTCGACATCTGGTGCAAAAATTTCGAGACGCGATTGTGTGCGGTAAGAGGAAAGCGTGGCAAAGAATATTTACAATCAGAAGCGGAGGAGAGAAACGAATTACAGTTTACGTCTACACGAGAGTTACTCAAAATAACAAGTTAATGCTATGCAGTGGAATAAAATGTTTTAAAGTGCTTGGGCTGATACTAATATTTATTTCCTAAGAAAATAACATCCAAATCCAATAGCTATTCTAAATTTGTTCAAAATAGTCTTCAAATGATCGTGCGCCTGAAAATGTGTCACAGAAAAGATTTAATGAGAATCAAACTTTATTTAGTCTTAAAATATAGAAATTCTAATATTGTTATCTTATGTTTATCTACAGAAACTTTGGCCCTGCAGCAAATTTTTAATTAAGATTGATACCTAAAGTTTCTTAACTGAAATGCAGCTCTATATTTCACTGTAATTACACCAACTATTACTTCATTAAGAACAGCTATAACAAGCAGCTCTGAGGAAATCGAGCATCAAAAAGAAGTGTGCTACTATGTCCAGTAACTGGGGAAACTGTCGCGTAATTCTTTCCATCCCAGTACAACACTGGAGTAACATGCAGGAGATCCCTTTGTGAAATAGAGATGATGCACAACTTTAACAACTGAATCTGCAACATGCAGGACATCCTATTGTGAAGGAGCGATAATGAATGACAGTAACAACTGAAGCGACAATGTGCAGCACTTTAACAGCTTAAATACGACATTAATCTCTCGTGTGTGGCTTGCAAAGCTTGTTGAATGTTTGATATCAACGGGTAGATACATCGCAGGCAACGACAGCGTGAGAGATGAGTGGTGTGGTTGTAGGCGTAATAAAATAACTAGGACTTGATTTTCCGGCCACACAAGAGTGCGAAAGTAATTTTTGAAAAAAAAATGTGATTTGGTCGTCCTTGGAACCCTAAAAAACACATGATAGACGATTTTTATTTGAACATGTGTCAACACATGTTAGCATCGATCTTTATAGGGAATTCTTGTGTTAGTGAGTCTTCGCAGCGCGAGTGTAGATGTCTTAATTGTCTAAAAACAACTAGCACTCATTTTAGCAATTAATAATTTCAACTGATGTAATGATCAGAATAATAGAAAAATGTGTGCCTCACAGATAATAGATGCATTAAAGAAGGGTTACAGAATGAGAACGCATCTAAAAAACTTCCCACGGATAGATTTCACACATTTGAGAGGTAGATTTGATCCACTTGATGCATCCATTTGAAAGAGTTCCACACAATTGGCCACTATTTAACAAGTTGTACTGACCGATAGTGCGAGCATCAGGAGCATTCATGGGGTTCTCAAACATAGCAATGGTGTTCATGAGCTCCTTGAGCTGCTCGTACTCCGCTGCCACCTGCTGCTGCGCCTGCACACACACCACAGTGTCAGCTAAATGTTACAGAGCGATTATGTCCTCTAGTTAAAAATCTTCAATAATCATTAGATGTTCTTTGAGGAAAGAGGTGATGCTCAACGATCTTGTACACGGAAACGCATTGAAATTCGTGATCCTTACTGTAAAAAAAATTGTTCACGTGTAAGAAGTGTAAATTGCCAGGTTATTAAATGCCTAACATATTGCAAGAAAACGCAGAACAAAAGACTGGTTTTAATGAGCGATAAAAGATTTGAAAATGAATAAACGCCTACTCAATAAGTACATGTAAGCCTAAAGCATACTAACAGTCACGTTTTCAAGACGCGTAACTACATGTACTTATAGAAACTATTTCTATTTACGTATTTTAATCATATGAACAAAGTTTATCTAATTTATTAGTAAGACTGATTCAGCTTTTTTCATCACTGAATGAATTATCGACATTGTATATTATTTATCATTTGATACCTCGCTGAGTTTTAATAATTGATATTAGAGCACTTCACAAAGCTCGTAACTTTATAACGGAACCCCCAATAAAACTATGAATCGAACATACGGCAAATTTTCACCCTTGAATTAATAACTCACCGCAACCAACACTCAATTTCTTGTACTGACCCCAGTTTAACTTTTTTCAAAGATACGTGTTTTTCACATCATTTAGATTAGAATCTATTGGCCTAATACTGAAATATTTGTCATTAAGAACAACGGACAAAAAATTCAAACTAAAATAACAATAAAAGGGACAAAAAAGTAATGCACCCAGTTTATCGACATTGAAAAAATAATTTTAAGAGAACATGGGGATATACAAATTCTCTATTTAACTTAAATTAGATTTTGAGATAGTATACAAACGCTTCGCTGCTTGGGTCACGCTAAATTCTAGGGTGCAGAATAAACAAATCTACAAAAATCTACGGATATTTTTTTTGAAATCATCATAGTTTCAACACCTTGCATTTATTTTGGTAACAGCTCCACACACACCGATAATTTCTTCTCATGAAGTCCAATTAAATTAAAAACGTGTTTAAATTAAAACGGGATTATGCGTCCATGCTCAGGAAGTTTAGCAAAAATGGTTGTATGCGTCAAAAGCCCCATCAGGCTTAGGTTGTAAGAATTAAATTTGTGAAAATCATTTCAACCAATATCGAATGAAGACTTCTGCACAATGATTTTAAAACCCAACCAATAGCAATAAGAACATAAAACTTTCATTTGAAACGCCACTGAAGACAGAAAAATATAAAACTTTCATTTGAAACGCTACCGAAGGCACACCAACATAAAACTTCAATTTGAAACACTACTGAAGGCATACTAACATAAAACTTAAATTTGAAACACTACTGAAGGCACACCAACATAAAATTTGAAACACTACTGAAGGCACACCAACATAAAACTTCAATTTGAAACACTACTGAAGGCATACTAACATAAAACTTAAATTTGAAACACTACTGAAGGCACACCAACATAAAATTTGAATTTGAAACACTACTGAAGGCACACCAACATAAAATTTAAATTTGAAATCGACTGGTGAGCGAATCTGCTTGCGAGCGGAAAGACCCGGGTTCGAATCCCGCTGTTGACATGGTTGACGCGGCTAGAAATACGGCATGGGACTTGGGTATACAACCGAATAATTATCGAAGTAATTATCCGACCCAAGAATGGGCCAGATGGTTCGTTCCTATAGCCTAATTCTATTCTATTCTACTGAAGGCACACCAATATAAAACTTAAATTTGAAACATTACTGAGGGTACACACGCACCTGCTGCCATTGCTGCTTGCGACTCGGCTCCTGTATTGTGGGCAGGAGACGATGGATCTGTTGAACAACTCCTTGGTAGTAGATGGCGGCAGTCTCGTACTGTGAGGTGAGAGCCATCTCGCGAGCCAGTCGCGTGTTCCCCGCTATATCTTGCAGGGACACCATCATCCAAGGAAGAGAGTACTACCACGACCACCAAACTCGAGAGCTAAAAACCACCACTGAATACAGATAGCTTCTGATCCAGAATTTCACTCTATGCTGGAAAACGGTAGTGCATGAAAAGGAGGATTTTTTTTGGCGTGAAAGAAATATGGCGTGAAAGAAATATAGCGTCAAGGATTGGTAGTAAGAACTGTGAAGCGATGAATGTGTTGTCTCGATGATAACATGAGAAGCATGTTCAAAATGTGATCTACTAGTTGAATACAGAAATTACAACATGAAATCCAGATTTTCATGAAAATACAGTGTGTCTCAATAAAATGTACTCACCCTTTAACCGTTGCTAACATGCTGTCTTCTTTGTGTTGCAGGTGTGAGGTTCGAACCTTGGCGAACATGATTAAATGTGATTAAAGAATCATGTTCGCAAAGGTTCGAACCTCACACCTGCAACACAAAGAAGACAGCATGTTAGCAACGGTTAAAGGGTGAGTACATTTTTTTGAGACACCCTGTAATGTCTCCATACGGCATGTCTGCGAAAAGAGAAACAAAAAGTACCAAGTAGAAATTTGAGGATTGGAGGATAGACACACGAACACAAGACTAGAAGTTGATGGCTGAACTTGAAAGTTGTTCGCTAAATTTAGAAAGATCCAAGAGTTGCAAAAACGACTACACAAAAGTCGGTGGCGCGGAATACCGGCTTTTCTCAGGACAGGGAAGGAAAAAGAAAGAAAAATGCCTGCTACTTTAAGTTGAAGCGAACTCTCTCCACAAACATTGCAATCTCAGCCGAGAGTAGCGGGAGATGAAACTGAGAAACAATTCCTCAAGATTCACCGACAAAAACAGACACTATTGGCATACAATCATTGCATAATTCCAGTTTCCGATTAGTCTCCTACAATGAACTAAAATGACTTCGCTTACACAAAACTACAACAGTTACGTTATTTGTCCAAAAATAGGATGTACATAAAGATACGTAACTGATTAAGTTCCACTGACAGTTCTGACTTCATGCTACATAATTCAACGAGTAGGTCGTTGGTAAAACAATTTTTACAGCGTAATTCTACAGAGTTATCAATGTCAAATCTTCAAGGCGTGTCTATGGGTGACAGACACAATCACTCCCACAAAGCAGAAGTTGTTAACCTCAGTAGGAAAACTTCAAATCTCCCATAATAAAAGGAGCAGCAACATAATTTCCTTTTTTAAATGCATTTTGTTTCGAAAAAAGGAAGTTATGTTGCCCTATCCTGTAGAAGGGAGCACCCCACGCAATTCTAAAGTACTGATCCCATATCCTTCTTAACTCCTAGGGCCTTTGCATGATTGTAGTACGTGATTGAGGTGCATGTGCGTAATTGATACCGTTACGTTAATAAGCATGGGACTCGAGTAGTAACCCAACAATGAACCAAACGGCTCGTTCCTGTTATATTCTATTCTAATGAAAATTTCAGAAGTATCCACGTTATTGAAAGTTAGTCACCTTCCGAGTCTAAGAACTCATCGGATCGTCATGAAGTGAATAATTTTCATCGAGAAGGAACAAGAGAACACAGCGATGATCGTTTCCTCATCACGCCAGTTAACGTTACTCGTTGTGACCCCGACGCATAGAAATGGTAAGCATTGTGCACCACCATGCTTGAGAAGGTTAACATAGGAAAGTGTGGAGCAAGAAACATGCAACAACACAGTCCACACAAACAGACTCAGGAACGGGGGAACGTCAAGTTTCCCCAGCGAGATCCCGTCTCGCTCCTTGCGATGCGTTTAGATCCGCGAAATGAAAGCATGCGATTTACGTATAAAATTTACTCACAATCCACGCACTACTTTTGGGTATAAAATATGTCAATACATGAAGTGCGTTTAGGAAAGTAGACCAACAGTTCTCAGAAAAAAAAACTTACTCTGATAATTTTTTAGTTGAAGTAATGACATCGAAGCACAAAGCAAGTAATTAACCACTCCAGGAACCTTCGACTGACTCTGCTGAACACACTGTGACTATTGTGTTACTTCTAAGAAAATAATAAATACAGTGTGTTAAAACTTATAAATATTATATATGTACATAAGTTTCCAAACACTGGGTCCGTTTGAACTGTTTTAACAGTAATAAGGAACTTCTCATAAACACAAAAGTTTGGAGAATCAAATAGACAAATGAAGTATCGAAAAGAGGAATGAATGAGCTCGATTGTAGGAAACGCGGGCCTTCCTTTTATAGAAAAAGATACACAAGGCCTTGCTAACCACAGAACTAAATTACAACAGTCTCATGGTACAAGTCTTGCTGGTTTTGTTGCATGTAACTAAGAACATCACTGAGGAAACCAAAATCTATGATGCGCTGAAAAACAATCGCCTTGAACATAGCTCCCTAAGTGACATTTAATACATCTGTTTTTATGGTCATTTTGAAATTATTTTCAGTAATTTAGAATGATAAGAGCACCAAAACCTTGAAGCATTGTCTCTCGCAACAACAGAATAAACATGCTTACACACTATTACTTATTTAATATTACAATTACTGCTACAATAGACTAGCAAAAACAACATCCATGACCTGAGAACTATTCAAATGTATGAACATAAGCATACCCAGTAATTGCACGATTGAAACTCAATGATTTATAACAGATACGTACATATGTTGCTAATATACCATGTGAAAGAGTTTAGCCAAAGAGAAGATATGGTCTGCAGTTGACACATGTAGTACCTAATACTTATAACTTAGACCCAAAGAACAACTGATCACAGTTGGTGACATGGAAAATGCATCGATACTCTGATTACACTAAGTGAATTATACCTGCACATTTTCCATACACAGAAATAATACCTAACATTTCATAAGCCTCTGCCCTCGTGTCTGTTTAAAGGGCCAATGGCTTATGCTATATGGCACACATTTAGATGTAACTGCACAATGAATGCCCAGTAAATGCTCTGTGTCATACACAGACATAGGTTAACACCCCCGAACATAAGACCGTAAGCTCATTCCAAATCATTCTCCTTGACTTAGTGATTTATGTTATAGTCTCCCGTTTTAATTATTTTCTTGTACATGGGGATGTTTTTGCCAGCTTCATAACCCATAAACTTAACTCATTTCCTACAATTGTATTAAAGTAATGAAATATTAGAATATAAATTTAAGTTCAATAATACCTTTCCTAGAATTCTTTTACTACACAATTTTAATGCAATTTATATAGAAAGCAATACAAGAAATGGATGTATTTCAAATTTTTTTTTAATATTTTTCAGAAGTGTTTGAAAACTGGTTGACAAAATGGAACTGTAATGATATGAGAAAGTTCTTTTTGTACCTGACTTTTAGACTTTTAAAATGCCTCTAATATTTCAAACAATGCACATTTTGTTAGTGATCCATATTTTTAATTTCAAACATTTTATCCAGTCAAATGTTAGTTCATCAAAATAAGTAATTTACAGACTTGACATTCACATAAATTGCAGACCAATGTACTGGTGAATAAGCACAAGGATGAAGCAGCCTGATGATAGCCACAAAAATGTCATCCTATACAACTGTAAAAAATGAAAACAAAACGAAAAATCCCTGATAAAAGACAAATACAGTTAAATGTCACAACAGAAGCATCAAGCTGAACACTCTAGCACAAGTCAGCAATATGATACGAAGATCGGCCAAAGTGCATCTTAAATAAAGTCCCTCCATAGAACAAAAATTTTTACTGCACAAAAATACATTAAGGCATCCTTTTAAATTTAGAATAGAATATTTGAAGAAACAATTTAAAAGATAAAAAACAAAAACTGCTCCATAAGAGTTTTCTTGATAGTAAATGTCTTCGACTGAATAAACTAAATATTAATTATAAATGGGCTACATCTATGAAACGACTACAACACATCTCCCTGAATTCGAACAACGTTGACCAGTTCTTCCAAATTTGGCAGGATGGGGTCAAGCTGGCTGTCCAGCGTGAGGAAATCTCCTGTGTTGCCATCTGCTGCACCCACAAAGTGCATGTGCACTGAGCCCTTGTTCATGCTCACCACCTGCAGGATAATATACCATTTTTACACTGAAGTAACTTTATTCTATTCAAACATAACCAGCTACACATACAAAACTAAACTATCACAGAGGGGTAAGAAAGCTTGTACAGTGTTCCCTCACCTATCGCGGGTGTTAAGTTCCAGGATCAGACGTGATAAGTGAAAATTCGCGATGTAGGGACGCTATATTTTTTTAATATTGTAGTATTTAGAAGACTTTAGTGGAGATATCTCCGAGAGGGCTCGTGGTTGCCGGTGGCCCGGTCGTAAACTAGACTATTGCCAGCCGTCGTGAGGAGTTTCGTTAGTGCATTGCTAATCAGGTTGTATTGTGTATAGGTGGTGATATTTGTAATATATATTAGTTAGGAGCTTCATGGAAGTTTAAAATTTGCGTTCCTTGTGTTGCAGATTATTGTATAAATGGCGGAGTTTTTTGTTTAATAAAGTCACATTACTGGTGAAGCCGAATTTCATTACAAATATCACGCGCATAATAATAATAATAATAATAATCATTTAATGTCTACGCACACGTAATAATCCGATGCTAACGTGAAATGTAAGAGCGGTGAGGAGAAGCTGCGCTCGAACGAAAGAAACCAACATGCGACGGTTACTGAGCCAATCAGCAAATAGAATACAGAGCAGCATTCTCTGGTTGGTCGTTTTCCATCTGTCAACTAACCGAGTAGCGTCCCCAAGCGGCCTCTGCGCAAATCCTACTGTTCGTTTTCGGTGTATTCATCCGTTGAGTAAACGCGCTATTTACTGTAAATCGCAAATTTCTATGATTTTCACTATTCTTTTGGAGTTAGAATTGTTATATTTAGTACATTTAATACATTGAGATTTTTTTAATCGCCACACAGTGGTTTCAGAAATATCTAGCAAACCGCTCTCACGCAGTCCGACAAGAAAACACAATTTCATCACCCATACAAAACGATTTCGGCGTTCAACAAGGTTCTATTTTCGGTCCACTTCTGTTCTCGATTTTCATCAATGATTTTCCATCCATGCCGTCACACACGAGAATTTCTTTGTACGCAGATGACGTACCAATTGCAATGACAAGCGCGCCGGCCAAACTATCTCAGACAAAATCAAAAGCTGAAATACTTTTAAAACACGTAAAATCATGGTACGACCACAATGGTCTCAAGCTTAACGCAAGCAAGACACAGTGCATCATTTTTGGTTCCAAGAGCACAATAAAAAAGCTCCCGAATTTAACTTTAACGTTAGGAAATGACATTATTGAACCAGTAGGAAAAGTACAAAATTTGGGCGTCTGGTTTGATCAAAACGTCTTTCACATCCCACGTGGAGAAAACATGCAGCAAAATTAACGGTACATTGATGTTCCTTCACCGCGTGAAGAACATGCTTGACGAAAAAACTAGATTATTAGCTATCCAATCATTAGTGTTATCCCGTTTTGACTACTGTGACTTGGTCTGCGGAGATATACCTAAAGGTCTTTAAAAAGAGCTACAGAAATGTGTGAATTTTGCTGCTAAAGTAGTATGCAAAGGAAATTTCAGAAAGAACGATCATGCAACACCTCTAATGGAAAAGCTTAACTGGACCCCGATAGAACAAAGACTACTCATTCATAAGGACAAATATGTATTTTCCGATCTATATCGCCCTCAAAGTTCTGCCAACGTTGTTAAATTCTGTCCACCCACTACCAAGGGTGTGAAACCTGATCGACGACACGATGTTAACATCAGTTTCCGCTCGTCCGATGCTGGACAAAGGGCTCTTTCAATTTCAGGTGCATTGCTTTGGAATAAACTGCCCACGCACATGAAGAAAAACCAATCAATTAAGAATTAAAAAAAAACGTGACATTTTCGCATATTGAAGTAGCAAAAAAATACAGAAATCTTAGCTCCTATGCATGATTAAACAAAATTAACTTAGTAACGAAACATGCTTCATGTAAGTGTCTACCATGTGTTTGTGTCACACAACTTGAAAGTATAAACTGAAATAGAGCTAACAATATTCAAACAAAACGTATGTAACTGTCAAACTCGTGCTATAATTCCTCAGCTCTGGAGTCAAATCGACTAATTTAATTTTATCAAAAACAAGGATGTTGTTTACTTTTTACTTTTTTTCTGTTATATTTCAGGCTTATGAATTGTTGCTTTTTTAACATGATAAACGTTAACATGTTAAAAAGGTTCAATTTTCATAGAGCACAAAAAAAATTTCTTCATAGAAAATAAATTGTGTTTTGTCTAAAGCTAAATAGAATTTTATATAAATTAGTGTTTACTCTTCAGATTATTCTTCCGAGGCATTTAGATGTTTATATATATATATATATATATATATATATATATATGTGTGTGCATGTACATATGTATGTGTGCGTATGTGTGTATGTATGTGCGTATTTATGTATATATATATATATTAATATATATATATATATGTAATCTTTTACGTTATTTTTTTACTTATCGAATGCATAATCAAAAAATTTATCCGTCAATGTCAGTAATTGCTTTGCTACAATAAGTGACTGGGAAACCTCAGAACTTTAGTCTACTACAACTTTTCTTATCTATATCAACATCTAAGTATTGAAAATTCGACATATTCACTGTTATATTTTTTTTTTTACTCTCTTTCTCTGATATGTAACGCCCGTTCATATTAAACACGATGTTTACAGATAACCGTAACAATGATTAAATTAAATCGATCATCAGCAAGCCATACCATACGGTCAACCAGTAATTAGAAATTACAATTTCAATTTAATAACAATCACAACTTTATGTTTCAAGTTTTCGCTCTCATGGTTTTCCTTTTTCGGTCTTTCTCGGATATTAAACATCCAATTCAGTTAAATGTAATGATGTCAAGTCTAAGCTGTACCTAAAGAAAATATTTCGCTTATCACCTAAAATGCGTATAATACCTACCACGTAAGAATTTATATGTATCACCAATGATTACCTCTTAAGTCATCATTGAAAAAGCGAAGTTTCATTTGTTTCCCCATGTATATTTAACGTTCATTGCGTGATGTGAATGTTTACGTATACCCGTAGGTACTGCTGTTCTATTATCTATGATACTACGCATAGAATACCTACCACTTAAGGATTTTATGATAAGGCAATTTTAAAAACCAATGCTGTTACATTTCTTATGTACCAACTTTACTGGAAATATACGTTTTCGTCCGTTTCGTTTAATGGAAAGTCATCCTATATGTACATTACTGTACAATGCGTGCTATATATGGGCAGAACGAGTATCGAGAAAACCCGCAAAACTTAGAAAATACCGAAATAAATATTTTAAATTAATATTTTTTGAAAACCCGCGAAATAGCGAGTCGGTGATAAACGAACCGCGAAGTAGATAGGGAACACTGTACAGACAATTAAAAGGCCTAAATTTCTATAAGCCATTGCAATAACTAGAAACAAGAAGTTTAGTATAGAAACACCAGGTTAAGTAAAGCAAGAGGAGGTTGTGCAGAGAAATCCATGAAGCATAATGAAAAATTGGCAACAAATTTGATGACTCACAATACAATAGTCTTTTCCTGCATAGTATTAAAATTCTACAAGAAAATACTACTTCAAAAGTCGTCTTTAAAGTTCAACAATGATGTGCACTTTTATACAAAAATGTGCAAACAATACCAACATACAATAAGTAAATCAATCTATTTACTTCAAACTGATAAAAAAAATTAGCAGGCAAGCCACCATTATTTATACAAAATCTCATTTACATATTTTTGGTGAATTCAATCCCAGATACACATTACAAATTCAAGTACAATAGTTACAAGGTACCTAACAGCACACAAATACTCATAAAAACATAAAAAAAAATTTAATTTAAACTTTTGGAGTGTATAGGGCTAATGAATTCTTAATTAAAATTTACCCTTAAGATAAACAATTGAGTTGTTTTTAATGAAAATTTATCATGAAAACAGACAATGGAATTTTTACCTGATATTTATCATAAACATGGACAATGGTGTTTTTAGCTGATACTTATTATAAACATAGACAATGGTGTTTTTACCTGAAATTTATCATAGAGACAGACAATGGTGTTGTTTCTGCCAAGACCCAGCTTGCTGGCTTGGTCTGATGCAGACGCAAAAGGAGCAATGTAACTACTGCGCTGACTCAGCTCTGGATTGTCTTTACTGCAAACTAAAACAGGAAAAAACTTTCATCAGGAGATGTACAATACATTCCAACACTAATATACATCCAAGACAGCATGTAGAACATGACAAAAGTATTAGATCAACAGTCACAGTATATTTGTTGAATTGTTAAACATGATCAGAATATTATTTTTCACAATACAAATGACTCCATAGAATTGCTCACCTTTAACAATAAGAACTCCATCTTTATCTGTGATTACAATTGCCAAGAGACCTGGAGTGCTGGAAATTGAAATAAAATGGTTAACTAATTATATTTTTACATGGTTTTTCTATATAAGTAATTAACACAAAAATGAGATACCAATGTTACTTAAATGAAGGAATTCTAACATCAGTTCACATTAAATGTTTATATGTGCTATCAATAATCGTAAAAATGCAATAAAATTTAACGCATAGTATTTCCTCTAAAAATAATTCACCCATAAATAGAATAACTACCTAAATAGTTTCTTCAATTTGACATTTTCAAATAAATTTCAATATAAATTTATTAAACAACACACCTTGGATGAGCTTATTACTGAACAACTTTAATCAACTGCATAATATATTTTGAATATTTACAAATATGAACTCTAACATTATTTCTCTCACACTGTAATCAAAGAACTGCTGCTAGTGCGTGTATTTACAGTGTTATGTATTCCTATTTTTTACCAGCATTTACCACCAGTGTTGTCTAACATTTATTGATGATACAAATTACTTTCTTATTAATTTATCAACAGCAGCATTTTCAAAGATCCTATGAAACATGCATGCAAATCTTTCAAAATCACAATTTTTTGCAGTTTAAAATGTACCGTGTAATCTCTAATTTTGAGTTGTGCCTAAAGTGAATAATTGTTAGCATTGCTGTAATATCACCTAAAATAACTACCAAGGAAGAATTTACAATAGTGTCACCATTAGCTATAAGATGTGATCATTCAGATTTAAAAACCTGATTCCTTGTACTGCAGATTTATACTGTAATAATATCTGAAAATAAAGTTTATTCATTTATATTCAATGTTAATCAGAACTGTACAAAAGTTAGAACTGGCCATCTGGTTATAGATCAAGAACACAGTCGAATTATATGTAACATTTCAAAACTTTCAACATATAGAACATTCTTAAAATTCTGTACATGGTGCATTTTACTTTATTATTATGCTACCATTGAAGATTCAAAATTTGCTACATATGCTAGTCAGATTTCCAATTACAGATTGCCGATTACTCACCCATTTAAAAAAAATGATCTAACCAACAATATTTCTTGAGTACATAACCAAATTTCCACGGGAAGACTTAGATCTATAAATGGATACAACGCCCTCAACAGTGCTCACCTCTCCAGCAAGTTATAAACGTACTTCCTTATACTCATGGTCCTGACTCCAGACTGACCCTGCAAATGACAGCTGATCTTAACGACGTTTAGTTCATACTGAGAAGTAACTGGTGAAAGCACATAATAAGAGTGTATTCGACAGTAGATGAAAAAAAATTATGAATACATATTTAATTATACCCTACCTTCAAATCATTAGAAAATTTTAACATATAAACAAAAATAAAACCTCATATTCGGTAATAATGATTTGAAGTAGCCAGCTGAAAAGATATGAAAGTTAATAAGTACCACAGCTCCTTTCAAGCGGGTAAATGACAATTAATGTGATAATTTCTTTAATATATATTAAAGTCTTACTAAGTGAACATAGTACAGCACACATTAAATAATAACAAAGACCTAATTACCACAGTTCAGGTATAAATTTTCAAGAAATTTTCGCCCAAAAAAGAGTCGGTGAAACTTGTTTAGATCAACAACATGACTTAGTTTATTGAATTTTAAGGAAAATATCAAGCCCTTGGCCATCTTCGGCCATTTTTATTCTAGTAAATACTCTTTAAAATCCAAGATTGCATATTTCATGAATCAACTACATTGAAATAAGCTACTTACAGAAATTTGACGTACTACAAGCTTGGGCACATACATGAACTCTCGCTGTCCCTGCAAACACAAAGCCAGTTGTGAAATAGAAGAAAATATAAGCTACCCTCAAAATTAGATATTTAGTTATCAACTACCATTGTATGCATGGTTATTGTGGCATTACTTTTTATTTATAATACTGCAATGTTCATTTTTTTGTAAGGTTCATGACTATAATTTTGGCTATGATGTATCTGTTATCAGTGGTGTTATTTACAAGGTCTGGGTTCAGGATCTTCTACTGATACTTCAGTCTAGCTCTCTTCGGTGCCGGGAAAAGTGCCGAGAAGTGGGTCTGGTAACCTATTAAATTTTATTAAGGAATCATCATATACTGTATGATTTTACTCGAGGCCGACAAGTTAATATATATAAAATTGTTATTGTATTGGATGTTATCATACGACAAGGACTTAAGTATTTTATTTATACATGTTTGATTGATGTTGTTTGATAGTTTCGGACCATTAAAAATTATGCAATACATCACAGTGCGCAGTGTGAAGAATAATGGAAAATAAATATATATTAATATCATATTAATAATACAATAACATTACTTAATTCAATGGTTTGAATTTTTTGGGAAATGCATGAGCAATTCTTCCAACTTTCCTTGAATCACCATTGACGTGATTCCTGTTTAATTGCCAGAGTGAAATTAATAAGTTAGTTTATAGCGCTGATACGCATCAAAACGTTCTGGGTATACGACATCAGTTCGATCATAAAAGTAGATGGTTGCTCTGGTAGAACTTGGCCCGTCAAAACACCTCCAAGTAGTCCATACCATGGCAAGCCGACTATTTGAGAATACTCACAGGGATTCTGCACTGTTCGCTTCTGCATTAAAGTAAAATTCGAATTCATTTTGACTGGACGCCTTGGTGTCAAACTAATTCTGACATACGGTGCAAAATTGATTTGCATTGTAGAACTAATTCTGACAAACGTTGTTGCGATAGCGTTTCTAGCTAGCATTAAGTTTCGAATAGTATTAAAGTTCGAGTCTACTTTAAAATTTGTTTGTTGAAATATCACACTTGAGTACTAAGGCTCTCCCCAAGATATTTCTCGCGAAGTTTATCGAGATGAAGTCCATCAACATGACCAAATTTGGCTCTAAGTCCATCATCCGTAGCACTGCAGGCAAGGAGTTCTTGGCCGAGATGCTCGGCACTTTCATGCTTGTGGTGAGTGCTTTCTATATGTATGTAGGTTGACCCCCATTAAAAAAATGAGCAGAAGTTATATTATTATTAATAAGTACCTAGAATATCAATTGCCTGCACAAGGTAAATGTTATGATTATTATCGTATACGTGAATGAAATTTCGCTTATGACGGACTCTGGAAGCGAAGTAGTGGTAAAATAAAGAAATTCAGAAACAAAATTACGAAAACAATTCCAGAATATACCTGTTAATCTTTTAATAGAACGTCAAAGCAGTATTATTTTACACACGAGCTTTGAAGAATAGCTTTAATTCAAATCATTGGCGAAGATAGTAAACGCAATACTAGGAGAAAACTAGCAATTGAACTTGAATTAGACGGATGACCTCAACTACTATAAGTTCGTTATTGTTATTTTGAATGATATAAAAAAAACAATCTTTATTTCCAATCAAGTACACAGTACATAGACATTTAGTACATTGGTTTTTCAAATTCTTAAGGTTAACATTCTTAGAGTAAGGGTGATGGTGAGCTCCATGCGACGATCCTGGGATGTGTCCATGGGCGATGAGTTGAGGTCTTACCGATAAGTGCGAGCTCACGGCGTGAAACGAGAAATAGCTCGTATTCATTGCCGGGTTTCGAACCCGCACGCAGTCTTTCTGCACAAGCAGAGACCCGATACAGAACACGGGCCGCATACCACTCGACTACGGTGGCTGCTTAGCATCACTATAAACATCACTATTCCTATGAGAATACATATTTCTGAAGCTTTTAAATAACGATGAAAGTGTTACCCAAATTGCTTGGAATTAAATCCAGCCTAAAAAATGAAAACCTACTACATAAGATGAGAATTTTTTTCTGAGAACTGCCTTACCTTTATAAGCTAATAGGCTAAAGTAGCTTGAATGGATGCCGACTTAAGCATTATTACTTAACCACCAGACCGATATATTCAATCAGCCTTCCACCAAACTTAAAGGTGATATCGGATCAATAACTATGAGCACACGTTTTAGAAGTTATTTTATATGGAATTAAAATTGTAGTATCTCAACTTTAGGTCCTGCGGTGCAGTGGTTAGGGCGTCAGATTATGTGCCACGACTATGAATCTCTACAATAAAGTTCAATTAATTTTTGAGTAATTGATGATCTTACAAGTAAAAGAACTGGATGTTAACATGGGCAGACGTGTAACCTTCTTATCAGAGAGGGACTGATACGGTAATTGTGCGCTTATCGTATGTTGTTCTTCAATATATGAAGCTTTGCACGAATATAAACACATTTTGTGAGCTTTCTTTTTATAGGCTTCTCGGATCAAAGTATATACTGTTAAATTCACGTTGAACATCACAGAAGTATTCCTAAAACATATGTATATAGGATATTGCTAAGATATTTATAAATAAACGTTTTATAATTATCAAAGGTGAAATAATAAATCTGCGTAATGAAGCCCTCAGAGTCCTTCAATTTTTTATTTCTTTCTAAAATTATTTCCGTCTAAAATCATGAAATTTCGGAGAGGTAGTGTGATTAAGTTCAAGCATAAAATATTGATGCCATTAGCGAAGTTCTTAAAAAAGAAGAAAGAACACGAAATCTAGGCTTCGATTATACAGTCCGGCCCTTTTTAGAAACTATTTTATCGTTTTGAATTTTTATTACCTCGAGAATACACGACACAGCTGCAGCTGTTCAGTAAGTCAAAAGCTTGTGCAAAAATAATCGTAACATACATGAAAGTACGATCACGTTTAACAAAAAGTAATTTCACACGTACTAGTCCTTGACACGTATGTAAGTTGCTGGGGTGACTCGAATTGAATATATAGTACTTCATGTCATAATGACATTGCATAATCTAGATAATTATTTGCATTGTTGAGTGGCAACAACTAATATCCCATATAATCATTAACAAACAAGGATTCAGTAAGTTATAAGGAGTTCTAACTATTAAATTGGATTCTATCTCTCATTTGACTGAAAATGCATGACAAGCTGAAACCCTTGAAACCACGTTGTGATTTTTCTTCAGCTGTGCTTTCCAACACATTACCACTTTCACTGCGTCCCGAATACGTAAGTCAGGTTCCTGCAAAAGTCTTCTAACTCATTTATGCCTGAGTGACCGTTCAATGACACAAGATTACGTTTACCAGCAACGATATTTCGCATTCTCTTACCATTCGGCAGTTCCTGGGCGACTGCGCGGTGGCGCAATCTGTCATGTCCCAGAGAGGTAGCCTTCTTTCTATCGACCTGGGTGTTGCTGTTGGAGTGGCTGCTGGAATTTTGGTGTCCGGAGGTGTAAGTGGAGGACACATCAACCCGGCTGTCAGGTGAATACGCATATATTACTGATCGTTTGCATTAGTTTATGTAAATAATTTACAGACATCGAACTCATTCTCAGTTTATTTGGCCTTTTTATAGAGAATATTTCACAGTGGTGGCAGTAGATCAGAGCAAATTTGCGGTTAGATTTGGGTCTCGCGACTTTCGCACCTCTGCAACAAAATTGACGGAGCTAACTTAATGTATAATATTTGAGATAAGATAATGCCAGAACCGAATTTGGCTCTCACTAATCCTAAGATGCAACTCTTTTTCTTAGAACACGAAGTCTAGGCTTATATAGTCCAGCCATAATCAGAAACCATTGGAATAACTTTACTGATGTAATCATTGACTAAACTATTTGTTTTATAAATGATTACACATTCTTCACATATCTTAAGCAGATTTAATACTTTTTAAAATATTCTGTCAGTTGAACTTGAATTTTTCTACTGTCCAAGCACGAGTTATAATGACCTTCTGTTGTCATGACGAATAATAGTTGAGTGGCAAAGTGTCTTAGAAAACGACTCTTTATAAAGCGGTTTACGAGTTGCATAAATATTCAATTCAAGTCCTTAAATATGGGACTGCAATCGCAGTAATTCAACAAAAGTGCTGGTACAAATTCTTCTTCAAATTATTTCATTGTAGTAACCTAGAAAAAATTAACGAACAAATACTTGCATTTACACTTCCAAGACCCTATGATCAAGCGTGGTTTCCAAACTCGCATAAGTGAAGTAGGTATGTATTTGCAGAACATTTAAATATCAATTGTTAATAATGACTTGCACTTGGGCTCAGCGTGGCGTTGGCGGTGTTTGGAAAGTTCTCGTGGTCGAAAGTAGCGGTGTATCTCGCTGCTCAGTACACAGGGGCTTTTCTGGCTGCCCTCATGGTGTTTCTTGTCTACAAGAGTAAGTAGAATTATGTCAAACGATCTTCTATGTATCAACATTCGATTGAAGTTGTTTTATCATATACAGTTCAAGTGTATAAGTGCCTATGAAATAACTAATTGAAAATAACAATACATGGGTATGAACTTTTTCTGGCTCATGCGCACTGAAGCTAATATCTCATAGTAGCACGGTTGGCTGACCCGCCCCAAAGTTCCATACGAATTTAATCATAGCGAGGTTCATGAGCGCGTTGAAAGGTACGTATTATATAATAGCTGAGTGATTAAGCGACCTGTGCTTGTGTTGCAAAAAATCCTGCTTCGAGTTTCTACGCAGCTCTCGAATTTTTCCTGTTTGCGATGCAGGAACCAGGAAGGCAGGCGGACTGACTGATTGACTATTTTCTCTAAACTTCCAGTTCCTCCCTACTTGTTCTGTATATATTCATGGAAAACAATCATTTAAAACACAATGCTTCGTCATAAATCTTTAATACATTCGTCTTTGTAATAATTTCATGTTAGTTAAATCTAAACCGTGGAATTTCCCTGGGAACTATCTGGTTCAAC
Source organism: Trinorchestia longiramus (assembly GCA_006783055.1). Classification (NCBI taxonomy): domain Eukaryota; kingdom Metazoa; phylum Arthropoda; class Malacostraca; order Amphipoda; family Talitridae; genus Trinorchestia; species Trinorchestia longiramus. The sequence goes on from VCRD01000483.1 coordinate 57,481, forward strand.
ATAAGTGATAGATAATCTGTCCAGTAATTTCTTTATGAATATGTCCAGAAATTTCATTGCTTTAGCTACATCGGTTTTTACATCAATTCGATAATTTTGAATATCCTTCAGATGCTTTAGACGTGTATGACCCAGAGAGGACCATGGCCAGCGCAGGTATCTTTGCTACCTACCCTGGTAGCGTGATGGACGAAAACGGGAATGTTATCCAGAACTTTCTCTCCACCGGTAACGGATTTGCAGACCAGGTCAGACATTGCTTTAAGAAAATTCAAAGTCAAATCAATCCCACTATCTCACTATATATTAATAGTACACAGTTTATTGTTGCTTCCTTGCGTGCTTGCTTGGTCCGTCTCTCAGTCACGCTCTTAAGGATTTAGATGGGAAGAAATTCGTCTACTGAATAAGACGAATTTTATCTCTAAATCACGATGACAAATAGAGTTTCTGAAATACATACTCGGAAGTCGAAATCTGCCATCAGAGTTTTTGATCCTGCCGTACATAAACTATTTCGCATATTTTTCAGTTGAATTTGTTCGTACCAGTTGAAACTTCGCACGGAGTAGAGGCCAAATATTCGGAGTAGAGGTCCCTGGTTGGGTCGCTGCAGTTAATCACGATACGGAACCCAGGGTTGGGTCATTACAATTTTTTGTTCCCTTGCAAGATGAGGGAGACATTCGTCCAAAAGGTAGCATAGATATAGTCTTCTTCTACTTGATGACTGCATGTTTCTACTTCAAACTATGCTATTGAACCAGCACCTTTACATCGACTGCCTCATCCAACGGACACACCGTGAGTCTCTAAGAAAACCACTTCGCTTTGAAAAGTATCTTGGTACATGAATTGCTGTCTCTCTGATTGAGTTTTTGATACGGTTGTGCATAAGCTATTTTGCATATTTTTTGTCAGGAAGTGCCAAGAGTTCTGCTTGCTCTTCTGCCCTAGCAATTTGCTGGATGAAGGCTTTCCTTATCAAGAAGTCAACTACCTGCGGCAACCCAAAATAATCAGCATAATATATGTTTTCTTAACGGCAAGATGCTCCTGAAAGGCCTCAATATCGTAGAACGGGAATATGCGGTATCATCTACAGCTATGTTTTTGGATACAAATTAAACCTGAAAAATTCTTTAGAACAATGGAAGAAAGACCAGAAGGAAGGAAACGCAGACTAGCATGTGAGAGGAAAAGAAGGCAAAGATCTCAGCAAAGTACAAATGATACGGCCAATATTTGAGCCATGGATGCTAAGCTCAAAAGGAGAGCTATCTCTCAAAAAACTTACCAAGAAAACGAAGCTAGGATAAACCGTGATCGTGAAAAAAAGCGTCTTGAGAGGCAAACTTCGTTGAAAAAAAGCAGTGGAGAGAGAAGAAAGATGGGTAGTGCAAGAAAAGGTGAACTATGCGCTGCAATGTCACAGCAAGAAACAGAAGAAAGGAGAAGATTAGAAAGGGATAGATTTGTGGAAAGGACAGCCACCAAGTCGCAAGAAGACTTGGCCGATAGGAAAAGAATTGAAATTGTTGGAATTGTTGTTCATTGGCGAGCATCACTGAGACATTATCACGGAATCCATGCCGTCATTTTTGACGGTTAGGTACGCTAGTAGGTACAATAATACACAGTTTGTTGCTTGTTTGCTCGTCGGTCTTTCTGTCATGCTCTTAAGGATTTAGATAGGAGAAATTTCGTCTACTAAATTACAAGCTGAGATACCATGAAATTTCATCCTTGAATTACGATGGCATATATAGTTTCTGCAAATACATGCTCGAAAGTCGAAATATTGCATGCTGAAATAAACTTGTCATCTTATGCTGAGTATTGACTTCTCAATCGAACGGGCATACATGTATTGTAAGCATTGTATTGTAGATACCACAGGCAAAAAGGCACATCCCGCATCCGCTGGCAAATCAATCGGAAAAATTCTGTAAAAAACACGTGAATTTTCATGTGTGGGTCACCTAGTCTCAGTATATTCTCTAGTATGTCTTCAAAACTAATAATCAGTAGGAGTTGTTATGAATGTGATGATTATCGTTCGACTAATATTGCAAAACACCAGCCCGTTTGACAGATAATTTCTGATGACAGGTTTTAGGAGCAATGATATTGCTACTGGGTGTTTGCGCTATAACGGACATACGGAATATGAAGTTCACGAAACCCATGATACCAGCATCTGTGAGCATTGTCGTGCTTGGCATCGGCATCAGCCTGGGCATGAACTGTGGGAACGCCATTAACCCTGCAAGAGATTTCGGACCCCGGCTTTTCACATCCGTTGCTGGCTGGGGTGTGGAGCCATTCACGTGAGTTCTATTAACAGGTCTCAACTCAACATGTATCGCAAATAACACCTCAAATCAATACGTATCCTATGTACACGAACCTCTGTTTTCTGACTGAGTCCACTAAAATAACAATAACTGCTATCGATTGTCGGATTGAATCCATTTGACTGACAATAATCGTCCACATTTTAAGATTGCGTCAATTTCGATGACAATAATTGAAGATTCAGCCGAAGTCAGAAACTACCGACTGAAAGAGGACATCATCCGAAGGAAAGCAATTTTACTTTCAAACTGCTAGAAATTTATTTGAATTTGGTCATGTATCCTTAAATTACTTCTAAACTTGCAATATTGAAGTTTTTGATGCCCCCTAAAGTTGATCATGGATTTCAAATATATAAATATAACTGAAGCTCAACAAAAACCAAACCTTTTGCCAATCGAGCTTTATTATTCTTAATTTTATGCCACTAAGACATCGAAACCTGGTAAACCACATTGTCTAGTGAAGCCGTAGATAATGAACACAGTTTCCTTTATAATTAACTGAACTTATGTGATTTAATATGCGGCGACAAAGAAGCTACACATACAGGATGTGACAACATAACTTCATTTTTTTAAAAGGAATTTCCTTTGAAAAAAGGAAGTTATGTTGTCGCACCCAGCATTTCTTACCCTAATTTCGTGTTGTTCTCAGGTACACCACAGTTGATGGCGCTGCCTGGTGGTGGATACCCGTGGTGGCCCCTCACTTAGGCGCAATTTTAGGGGTCTTCTTGTACGCTATCATGGTCGAACAGCACCATTAATTCAGTATATATATATATACCATTCATACATAAATCCATGCTCTTCAAGTTGTTTACAGTACCAAGAAATGGCTTTAAAAACTCAGCAGTGACAACTC
>VCRD01000483.1:62525-78196 GCA_006783055.1 Trinorchestia longiramus
GGCAAATCAATCGGAAAAATTCTGTAAAAAACACGTGAATTTTCATGTGTGGGTCACTTAGTTTCAGTATATTCTCTAGTATGTTGTCAAAAGTAATGATCAGTAGGAGTTGTTATGAATGTGATGATTATCGTTCGACTAATATTGCAAAACACCAGCCCGTTTGACAGATAATTACTGATGACAGGTTTTAGGAGCAATGATATTGCTACTGGGTGTTTGCGCTATAACGGATGTACGGAATATGAAGTTCACGAAACCCATGATACCAGCATCTGTGAGCATTGTCGTGCTTGGCATCGGCATCAGCCTGGGCATGAACTGTGGGAACGCCATTAACCCTGCAAGAGATTTCGGACCCCGGCTTTTCACATCCGTTGCTGGCTGGGGTGTGGAGCCATTCACGTGAGTTCTATTAACAAGTCTCAACTCAACATGTATCGCAAATAACACCTCAAATCAATACGTATCCTATGTACACGAACCTCTGTTTTCTGACTGAGTCCACTAAAAGAACAATAACTGCTATCGATTGTCGGATTGAATCCATTTGGCTGACAATAATCGTCCACATTTTAAGATTGCGTCAATTTCGATGACAATAATTGAAGATTCAGCCGAAGTCAGAAACTACAGACTGAAAGAGGACATCATCCGAAGGAAAGCGATTTTACTTTCAAACTACTAGAAATTTATTTGAATTTGGTCACGTATCCTTAAATTACTTCTAAACTTGCAATATTGAAGTTTTTGATGTCCCCTAAAGTTGATCATGGATTTCAAATATATACATATAACTGAAGCTCAACAAAAACCAAACCTTTTGCCAATCGAGCTTTATTATTCTTAATTTTATGCCACTAAGACATCGAAACCTGGTAAACCACATTGTCTAGTGAAGCCATAGATAATGAACACGGTTTCCTTTATAATTAACTGAACTTATGTAATTTAATATGTGGCGACAAAGAAGCTACACACACAGGATGTGACAACATAACTTCATTTTTTAAAAGGAATTTCCTTTGAAAAAAGGAAGTTATGTTGTCGCACCCAGCATTTCTTACCCCAATTTCGTGTTGTTCTCAGGTACACCACAGTTGATGGCGCTGCCTGGTGGTGGATACCCGTGGTGGCCCCTCACTTAGGCGCAATTTTAGGGGTCTTCTTGTACGCTATCATGGTCGAACAGCACCATTAATTCAGTATATATATATATATATATATATATATATATATCATTCATACATAAATCCATGCTCTTCAAGTTGTTTACCGTACCAAGAGATGGCTTTAAAAACTCAGCAGTGACAACTCTGGTTGAAATGGATGTTTCGTTGCTTGTGAAGGGAGAGTTGCATGCAATAGAATGTCACAGAGGAAAAAAATTCGGTAGGTTGGTCAGTAACCTCTTGTATGAACCTCATTGCCGAGGTGCAAGCTGATCATCATGACTGAAAGAAAATACAACGCCATATCTGCAGATAATAAAATTGGAAAGTGTTTGTGAACATATGTACGCGCATACAGGGTGTGATAAAATAATTTCTTCTTTTCAAAGGAAGTTCCTCTCAAAAAAGGAAGTTGTGTTGCCGCACCCTGCACGTATAGCTCATACCTAATTCCTCACCGAGTGTGTAAAACATTTAGATATTTTACGTCAATTTAACATGAATCTTAAACTGTAAGCGTTATTTCATAGTCATGCCTCAAAATAGAACAAATTTCTACTTAAGATAAAAATAATGAAGTTTTTTTTAACCTCTGAAAAAGAAAAAATCGGAGCCTCGAAATCAGGAAAAAATGTAAAGGAATAATTTCACGTTTGTCCTGAATACCAAGAGAAAAAATTCCTTCAGTTTCATTTTTCCTCGCAAAAATTTAGCTGTGGTATTTAATTATTGACTATTTAGAGCAGGAGTGATTTTCCCGTGAAACATTTCGAATCGTGAATTCTAAAATTTCATACGTGAGAAATTTTTGCGAAGAAAGGTTTTGTAAGGCTTCTGGAAAATTTTTGGAAAACTGAAGAGCCGAATGTTTTTTTCATAATGCATATATGAGCCTTATCGTATCGGCAAAGTTTTTTTCAATTTGAAATCATCGAATGAGAATGTGTAAAAATATCGCAGGGGATAGTCTTATGTTACATTTAGATTTCCAGAATTATTCATAGCGACCAAGTTCTTACGTTGTATCAAACGTGTTACAGCAGAGACTTTCATGAGACTAAGTTTTAGTATAATTTCAAGCGTCTTACAGCAGCAATTCCGGTTGAAATTATTTCCGCTGAATTTATCAGAAAATTTATCGGTGTTCAACGTCATAGATTGCTCTAATGCGTGCTGGATCAGAGAAATTGACAGATAATTTTATTCACGATAAATAGAAGTAATAGGCTAATTTCGTTCGAGTGAAATTGTAGAAAACAATGATTAAATACCAACCTCTATAGACGGTAAAAAACAGTCCTAGTTCATTACCACAAGGTGTAATCAAAATGACCCTATTTTCATTCGAGAAATTTATTCGATAGTCTACGTATGGCATTCTGCGCTCCAAATACAACAACGTTCAGCTCAAAATATGTAAAATAGAGGGAATGTACAGTTTTTTTGAATACTACTATTAATATTTATGCAGCCCCAGAGAGAGCAGGGGCTAGGATTTGTTAGATTTAACTTTTAAATTGAGTTCGTATCGATACTGAACTCGAACATGGGGTCTAATGAGGTACAGGGAAAATATCCCTTCTAGAGTCGAGAATCTCAAGAGTACTTGAACAAACGTCTTACTGTGTACTGAATGCTCGATCCTCGCTTAACAGACTTGAATACACTGAATTGAATAACAGAACATGCTATCTATCGCAAGTGGAAGAGTGGAGCTACCCACAATGCAAGGAAACAAAGATGTCCTTGATATATCATACAACAAATCAACAGATGTCATTTCCATCGTGTCTTTTCTCAATGACCAATGCCTATTCGAAAAAGTTATCATGTTTCTTGAAAGGTAGAGAAATATGTATAAAAAGTTATTATGTCGAGTGAATAACTCCGCAGAATCATTCTTTCATTAGGAAATTATGTCTCGAAGTTCATGATTAGAGGAAAGGAAGTGCAGTATACGTATTATTTACGAAATAATAGCACTGCAAAAAGGTAGGGTAAACCATCATAAAGTTGTAGGAAGAAGATATTAAGTTTCAAGCGTAAAAATTACTAAACGAACAAGCAATAAAAGAGCAAATGTCAAAGAGAAGAATCGAGGATTCCAGAAAATTTTGAATTTGAGTGTTCCCTAACGAAAAAATAGCCAAAGTAAACTGCAATGACATTTGAATTACGAAGCACAAGATTGGAGTCCCTGTTTAGTTACCGTAACGAAAATAAATTAAGGCAAAAAATACATTCTACGTAGCAGTAAGAATACAAGAAAAAAATATTTACAATGAGAAATTCGCTTCATGGACTTACTTGACAAATTGTCAATACATTGCACTTCGAAACAGCCCATAACAGAGAGCGACTTTGAGAGAGTTGAGTCTGTAGCGCTGAGTAAAGCGCAGAACATGTGATGGGTCGTCTGATATGCATGATACTGATATGCGTGGTACAGTCATAAACGGACGACTGTTCACTCATTGTACTGTGAATCTAAAACTTAATGTATTGCACGATATTGCTCGTTTGCTGCCATAGGCAAGTTCATTTCAGTTTCTGTTAATAAAACGCTAGTTGAGGGAATATCTGAAAATTTTCTAGTTCAAATAAGATACGAGAATCTCTATGCACATTTACGCTTATGTGAGTGAACGTTAGTTACTAAGGTAAATTTTCCTTCTATGTGTATTCAGGTGCCTGAAATACAAATGAATATTTGGAAGCATATCATATGATCAAGTATCATTAATCTATGTTAAAGTTATCAAATCGATGTTTTCAGAATTCGCGCGGTGATCGCTAAATTTGCATCTAAAGTGATGTGTCCGAGCAATATTGTGTTCTTGGCACGTTTGAGTTCGTTAAAGTATTTACTAACACTACGTGCATTTGGCATCGTATTTAATAACGTGCTGTTATTGAGTCTGCAAAATCATCAAAAATTAACTTCAATCTGTGGATACTAAAATCAACACGTTGAGCATTTTTGTCGTTTGAAAAACACTCTAAAGTTATTATGGCAAATCGTAGCACAATCTGAAATAAATGACAAACATATTTACGTTCGATAATTTGTGCAATAACTTTACCTCCACTGAACGACTAAAAAATATTGCTTACCCAACAGACAGCTGGTAAACACCATTGGGGAACACTAATATAATTCATACAGAGAAAGAAAATACTCAAAGTTAGAGCCTTATGTTTCCATTACAGTTTCTCGAGTAGATTTACTTGAAGAAAATCAAATTTCTAAATAATTATTATATTGTCTTTTATGTGCCGCTGAATAATGGGTGAATTATTATTTACTAAGTCTTCAGGAACAGCTGGCTAGTGGAATTACGTTCCAAGTTCTAGCCAGTAAGAATAACGCTGTGACATACACGCCATATCTTTTTAATACTTCGCGGTAAATGGAAAAATAGATAAACAATAATTACGTCTTCAGTTACCCTGACAACAAAGTTTTAATACGATGAAATCTAAATTTTATTACTGGTCTTTCATATTTATCACGGATTAGAATGTTCTGAAAAAGCTATATTAAAATTTTAATCAAAATTAATACAGAAAATTAGAATAAACCTTGATTCTGCAGAAGAATGCAAAATCTTTCAGCTACTGTTATTTCAACATCACAATTGAGTTTCTTGAGTTATGGATGAGGCTAAATGAGTTTCTTTACACAGTAAAGATAAAAAGTATATGAGAAGCCATGGAAGTAAAGAAGCCTTTCTTCCCTTTAGAACATCACTTTAAAATTTACCCTATGGCAAAAGACCACAAATAATGATATTGTTAACAGAATTAACCTCACATCGTACACTTAATATGAATGTGATGGATCATATGTACAATGGATGAATGAAGAGCATCAGAAAGAGCTGAGCCAACGCCCAGTCTTATACGAAGACTACTCTAAGCGTGAAATGATGAGTAACAAGAGATGATTATCATCCATAGTAAAACAACGTTAAAAAGAATATTCAATAATTGAGAATTGGGACCAAAATATACACAAAAGAAAGAACATTGCAACATATTAACAATAATAGGCAGAGAATGGCTAGCACTTAGCTGGTGCTTTCCAATTGGCCTCCCGAGAATCCTTCAAGTCCTGGTACTAAAACATGACCTCTCAGGGCCGAATATATGCAAAAATTTGTACACTACGCTCAGAGCAAGCTGTGCTGCTAACTGGACTTTGTCGTATCTTATTATCAGCTCAAACGTTTTAAAAAGTGAGCTATAAGTAATTTCTAAACAAGTAGTTTAACACAACACCTCACAACCATAATTGAAATTAGTCTTTTGGGAATAATTTTGAGAGCACGTCTTACCTGGTTATCCATCTAGCTGAAAAACCTGTGCTGGATAATCAGGGTGTTGATAATTGTTCTAGGTAACCATGGTATCCTTAAAAAGTCCCTATCCAGATGAATAAATAACATTAAAAATTTTTAACTACGATAGATTTTCAAACATATTTCAAGAGGCCATGTTGTAGCAGTGTTGGTTCCACTGCTATTTCTTCTCCATATCTTTGCTCTTGATGTCTAAAGATTGAGAGACAGTTAGGTGGTTGTTGGCCGAAGGATAATTTTTCTCCAGGTACTTCAAGGATTCCGTCAAGAAATTCTGGAAAAAATAAAAACATGGTTAATGGAATGCAAATCGACAATCAATTGCTGATCAGAAAAAATTCTCTATCAATCTTAGGATGGTGAGGTTGCTGCGTATCCATGAAAACCACTGAGTTGAACTGAAAGACGGACACTAACCAGTATAGAGTTAACATTACGTGGAAACTCGAACCAGTTCCTGACAGAGGCTCAAACCGGATCTTATCATTCTTGGAAACTACAAACGATTTGTTATAATTGATTGGATGTTTAAAATACTAGACAAAGAATAAATTCGCTTCGGCAACATTCATTGCCTTCAGCACAAATTTTAGCTGTCAACCTACAAGATGGTAGAGCGAATGGTCGACGGACAAATTTCATCTTTCAAAATAGCATATAAAATTAACAATTTTAATTTCATCGAAATGGAAACTTAACACACATCATGAATGCAATATTATTCTTCGATAATTTTCTTCAGTCAGAAATGAGGCGACGGCGTCATAACATGGGCTCTTGTTATGCACAGTATGTGATTTCATGATGCACAGAGCGTTTGATGAAGTTAAATTTGGAAGAGAATGAGAAAAAGACCCTTTTTTCTAAAAAAAATTCCAAGTGTTCTGTATTGATACTGGGGTATTCAAATGCCATAAGTCCTGGGAAAAGAATGTTTTAAAGGTTTGGGTACCGATGTCACTCCTCAACTCGTTAGATGGAATGCAGAAGCTTCATTTTTTTGAAACGGGGCTCAAGAGTTTTTGGAAAAAGCGGACTTCATCCAGGGAGGAACTTTGTTGCTTGATTATAGCAAATAAACTTCACGGAGAATTTTCCGCTCCTTCTTCAGTGGAGATCAAAAACAATTACAGAAGTGGGTTTCAACATGTCGTCTTACAGGAATGTATCACATACAATACTGGTTTTTTGAATTTTCAAGACCCAATACTAAACGTAACGGCCTCAATTGACGACAAATCTGCAACATGGGTTGGGAGAGTTCAGTTCAGGTAAAAGTCAACGATGTCGTTGCTCGCGCTAGTCTCCTATTATTCATGGGCACGAAACGAAGTGGCCATTTATGGCTGTTAAATGCCGATAATTTCAGGTTTTCCATCTACACTCCCTATCGTTCGGCAACTTATATTGGATTCTTACTTTAATTTTCTTGCACCAAATTTAACTTAATTTTAATTTTCTTGCATTAGTAATTCATCACAGTATTCCTTAGATTTTTTGATCAGCTTTGCAGTTCTCAGAGATCTCTGTCATTTTGGGTCACTCTAAAAACGAAGTGTAACTTATGTGCCACCCTGTATTCACAGATTTTCAATAAAATTACGAGGCCTGTCTTAAAAAGTATTCGAACTTGTATTTTCTGCGCACAGTAGTGACGATAAGATTGTGCCATCGCGTACAGTGGAAGGAGATAGCTTAATTTGCATGCTTGAATTTTTTTTCCGCGTTCCAATGTGCCAGGCGTTGTCTGCTGACCGTCGAGCGAGGTGCTGTTTAAAGCGTTTGTCAGATTTTGATTTCTCTCAAGATGACTGAACCAGTTGTGCGAAGGTACTGCATCAAATTTTGTCAAAAGTTGGTGATTCTCAAAGCGAAACAATTTGAAGATTCAGCAGATATGGCACAGGCGTAACACAAAGTAAGGAGTAGTTCAACTGATTCAAAAGTAGCTGCACATAGGTAGAGAGTTAGTAGTGTTCAAGGGCGCAATAAAAAGCTCCGAATGCAGCTGTTGTTACGAGGGTGGAAAATCTGATGATGGGAAATTGTCGTTTAACCGTATTAGAGATTGCCCAAGAAGTTAGGATCAATTAACATTCTGTTCATGAAATTTTACGCGATGATTTGAACATGTGCAGAGTTGCTGCGAAATTTGTGCCCAATCTTCTGTCGGCGGACCAGAAAGAATTCCGTCTTGCGGTTGCACAGGACATGCTGGACACTGTCGACACTGAATCATAGTTTCAGAACACCATGGTAACTGGATACGAGTCATGGGTGAACGGGTACGACCCAGAAACAAAAGTACAGTCGTTGGAATGGAAGCATCCCGGGTCTCTAAAGGCGAAAAAAGCTCAACAGGTGAGACGCAAAATCAAGAGAATGCCAACTGTGTTCTTTGCATCACCAATATGATGACTAAAGAGTACAATCTCCGCCGACTCTGTGATCCAGTTCGGCGCTAAAGACGATATTTCTGGACGGCGAAAAACTGACAGTTCTATCATGACAATGTCCCATTCAATTCATCGCACCTGATTCAGGATTTCTTGACGAAACAGGGAATTCTAGTCATTTGCCAGCCTCCTAACTCTCCAGACAACGCTCCTTGCCACTTCTGGTTGCTTTTGAAATTCAAGACACCATTAAAAGGATACCGTTTTGAGAGTAGGAAAGTGGATAATGCAGAACATGACGGCAGAGTTGAACACCATCCCAAAAGTAGTCTTCCAGAAGTGTTTACGGCAATGGGAAGAACGGTGGGCTAGGTGTGTGGAGGCGCAAGGAAGGAAATACTTGAAGGGAATTAGGGTCTCAATCCCGTAGTGTGAGTAATGTATTTTTCCCGACCATAGGTCGATACATTTTAGACCGATCTCGTATACCCCATTACAAGAAGATGGCAAAAGAAATGACCTCCTGTATGCCTGCTTCAATTCAAAGCCACGCAGAAAAAAATGAAAACAATAAGTGAAATAATTAGTGGCAGTTAATTCGTATACGTAAAGAAGTAAAGAAATAAAGAATAGTAACTAATTCGGTTGAAGTTTTTAGAAAAATAATCCAATCTTATTCACCCTCTTTCAACTATTTTGCAATGGCGAATCTCCGAACGAGAGCCCCGTCTCATGCCGATCATTACTATATTTTATTTAAACTAGTACCGAAAGCGACCGGGAAATGGAGGCTGTAACACCCATTGGTATACCAGCTAGCCCTCCTATAGAAGTAGGTATTTTCCTGACTTCGATGAAATATCTACTTGGTGTGTCACAGTAAATCACGAAGTATTTTCATAGAAACGTTATTCTTTAGAACCTAGCAGGATGAGAATTTTAGGAATAAAATTAATAACGTGGGCTTGAAATGAGCCAATTTTTGGCGTAGAAGTAAAATTCTTGAAAATATAATTGAATATCTTCTAATTAAAAATTTCAAGCCGACTCAGAAAAAAACATGATCGTGAATTATGGGTTAGATAAAAAAAATGCAATATCCTTTCAACAATAATATTCGCTGAACAGGTCAACAGTATATCAGTGGCACTTTAAGATAGGAGGTTTAGCGAATTGGTTTTCGAAGGAACACCATAAAAGCGTTTAGAGAAAGTAAAGCGTAAAGTTTGAACTCACTTGGATAGCTGTGAGTGCTGCAACGATGGCTGGAGAGCCAAACCCGTGCGTCATGAGAGAGAAATGAGTGAGGTGCCGTTGGATTGAGTGATCCAGGATGATCTGCGGCCGCGTATTGCAAAGAGGAGACCGATCTTGGTTCAATAGGTCCATCAGCTCCTTAGTGATTGTCCTGTAAATTTAAAAGAAGAGTCAGCAATTGTAATGCAGAATAAAAACTGCAAATGACATTCGAAGTTCCTAACTGGCCTAACATAAAGCCTGATGTCAAAATCACAAACACCTAAAGGATAAAATTGTCGTGATTAATTTGACCAATAAAAGATTCCAAATTCAAATTTTTGCCCGTAGCGCACCAGAACACCACATTTGCATGAACAGAATTTAATTCTAAGACGAAAGAGTAACTCACAGAGATCATAAATAAAATAATAGTTGGTTCATATCAACAATTCGAATTTTTAATTAAATTTCACTACGTAGTGTTAGTAGGAAATTTCAGTTTCACTGTATTTTCTTTAAAAACTACAGAAATAGTGCATGTTAGGTAAGTTTAAGAAATAAGTTACATCGAAAGTGATGTAGTATAGATACTGTAACTACTTCTTAACGGAAAAGAAAACGGATAGAGGTAAAAAAAAACTTTCGAAACTCGGGTTTTTGAATGATGCTTCTTAGATCAGGATTTCAAGTTTTATTACTCGAAATTAAGATGCGAGTGTGGGAGGTTAATGGCTCATTCGTTTTAATTAGATAATTTCATTGGAATGCTGAATTACACTCTGTAATGACTTCCAATGTTTTTACATGGTTATGGTCAAAAACATTGGATTCTCAATAGAAGTCTATTGCTATGTTGATTAGTAAGTAAAGATTCAAGGGTCAAATTATTATAGATCATAATCTCTAAGAATTTTGAGTAATGAATTTCATACTTGTGGTTTTTGACATGAAGATTTAATTTCGGAAAAAAATGCTGGATTTATTCGTCCTCGGGACGAATATTTAATTTTGTTTTAAATGAATTTAATATACTTTGAATTTCGATTATTAAATTAAAGTATTTTCATTAAAACATGCTGTCAAAAGTGTAAAATTTAGTCAGTGGGTGTGAAAATTGCAATACAATGTTCTAACGAAAAGCTTCTTTCGCTCAAGTGCTGATAAAATCACAAAACATAATGTGGCCTCTAGATAACAAAAGATAATGTCAATACGTAGAAACTCTATGCACACACAATTTCATGAAAGCCCTGGTCGGCTTTATCGTAAACTTTAACTTATCATGACTATTAGAGATATACGAAAGTATTATGAAATACTACAAGATACTGAAAATCGAAGTGAATGCATCATATTGAGTATTTAACTATGATACATACGAAGTAACCAAGGAGAAGCTTTAGCAAACACATAGAATCTAATGAACATTTTTTTAATGTACGAAAATTCAAAGAATGCATAGTTTCAAGTTTAAATGAATTGATAGAGTCTGTTAATAAACTCTCACCCAATATAAATTAAGTAACACATACCTTGTAACTCAAAGGTATAACAGTAATTCCTCACTAGTTATTGACCACTATGTGTGAATTGCTATTTTTATTCTGTTACATACTTTAATTATAGACAGAGAAAGTGCTTATCACTCTTCATGTGCTTCTTTATTGGATTTGACGGACCTTACAAGGGTTCAATTATCTTTACTTACTTAGTGTTCATAATGAGTTCCTTCCTCCTGTAAGGGTCAATAGGGTCCAGGTGTTGCCGGCAGAGGTACTCGGCAATCTGTCTTGCAGGGAATTCAGTCTCACAAACATACCCGAAGTCACGTGCCATATGTATTGCTTCACCTGGGGAAAAAAGAGGTAATTAGAGGAAGAATATCAAGATTTTGAAAGACACCGATAAATGCCGAAAAAAAGATCACCCGGAGAACAAATGGGTACCCAGAACAAACATAAACAGGAAAGTTTTTCAGCGACACTTGCACTGCGCTCAAAGCTCGACACAGCCGCTGCTGAAGACGGGCAGTGGAATTAGCAGGGTAGCAAGATGATTGATTTCGTTTATCACCGATGCTTAAAAAATAGCTGCCATATTAGGACACTACTCCTTTAAGAAGAGAAGGCCTCTGCCACTCGAGTGTATGCCAAGTACAAAAAACCAACAAGTCTTCTTTGCAGTCCTGCTCCATTTTGGGAAACAAATTGGGTCATCGTGACTAAGGAATTCATAGGGTTCTATTCAGGGCCAGCGTTAATTTCATCTGTAGCGAGACTGGCCAGCAATGATTTAGGTGTTGGTGCCTATAATTAGGGGTTGTCAGGATTCCAGGGCCATGATGAAGTGACCGTAGTCTGGGGATGTCGTTGCCACCACAGCGGGTATAGTATGAGAGTCATCACTTCGGTCTTACTCGATTTATCCTGCCACGGACAATGAGTGACACTGCACGTAGAAGGTGCGTCTGTGCCTCATTGGATGTATCCTTCGATGGACACAGTCACACTGTACACACAGTACGAGATTTACATCATTGGTCGTTCGATCAATCCTTCCGAGGACACCAGATGACACGATAATCCTGCAGCAGCGAACAAATCGCAGTCACTTTCATTTTACAGCATACCTTGATGGAACTCAAGGTGATTACTGCAGTTGTTGCGAGTAAGGTCTTGGCTATTGGTGTGAAGAAATTATATCAGTTCAGCAGGCATCTTTAGAGGCTTAAAGAAAGCTCTACGCAATGTTTATCGATTCATGCTTGTGGGAGGAAAATTTATCGACTTTCAAGATAGGATTTATGATTTTGAATGCTCTCAGCAAGGCTGATAAAGACCAGCATATAAAAAGAAAAACAATGTCAACTTTTAACCATTGAAGTTCTTTTTGTGGACATAGTCACTGAAGAAATCTCGAATCCATGGCAAAATGTAGGTTACTAGTACAACTGATCAGGCTACTGGAGGTAGACATACGCAATAATTCTGGTGCAGAACAGCACAATGGAGATACTCAGAAGAATAGATTCAGAAAAATGAGATTGGAAGAGGCGCTGTTAGTATTTTGTCAAGCTGTAAAGAATCCAATCATACCAGTCAATAATTTCTACATTTTGTTCCTTAGATAATCAAATTTTTGAGTAAGTACAATAATTAAACGGTAAAGTACCGGAAATTTTTTAAAAGGTCTGTTTATTTATCGGACACTGCTGTGGAATATAAGGATACTGTTTTCAGAGTCATGAACTTTGAACTGTTGGACTTAACTGTAAGTCTGACGGTAAACATAGTTCATGGAAAATCTATACGCTGTTAAGTACAGAGGGAACAAGCTATTGCCATAATAAGCAATTATTTTAAATGAATTCAACTACTGCTCACAGTATCTCTTATCATTTATTACTTTTCCAGGCTACAGTGAACGTTCCAAGATAAACTGCAGGACGGCACCATTTATTTACTGTCTTGTTCGGGTAGAAAAGAATTTTGGGAAGGCTTTTGTCCAGATAAATAAAAACAATTTGAATTATCAAATCCTGAAAACCAATGCCAGTACTTTACACTAGTACAGCACCCGGAATTAACTTACATTCTAAATAGATTTTGCACAGTGTTTTTAGTATCATTAAATTCGTCAAATTCGTCGGAAAATACGTTCATGAAAGCTTAATTTTGAACTGTCATTTCAAGTTCCCTACAAGACTCGTTTATTTCAATATTAGTGGCAGCCTCAAGCTTTTCCGGTTCGTACGTGTGAATTTTGCAAGGATCTCTTGCCACCGGCATCTAGGTCGTGTACCGTCGCCGTGACGCCACAGCGCTACTCAGTTACGCACACTAACTTACTAAGCTGAGCCCACGAATCCATTAGTATTAATTAGGTTCTAAAAGAGCCTTGCGATGTTCTTTCATAATCGTAAATTGTCCCATTCGTGGTGACAAACTATACACGATATCGTGGCTTTGAGTCGTGACAACATTAGCAATACAGTACACACAGACAGGAGCAGTGTTTCCATGAGAGGGTCTTGTAATTTAATGGCATCCATACCAGCGTGGCAGCCTCTTTAATACGTTGAAGTTTCTTTTGAAATTTAGTAAATAATCCATTTATATGACTATCCTACCACGACTTCAGTTCACGGAACGAAGTATTGAAGTACAAAATAAAAAATCTAAACGACTTACCTTATGGCAAGTACTTTTACAACCCATATGTGACTGTGCAACATTGCTTTTTGTTAGTACCCATGAAGGCTACACAAGAAATATTTTCTATTGATACACACTTATATTCCTGCCGAACTTACTAAACTAACTGATTATGATTGAAAGTCAAAGTATTAAATAATGTCGTATGTTTGAGAAATTTAAATCTGAATACGACCTAGTCCCAATTGCGACTGCTAATGGGTGACAGCTCTGGTGTTTGACGACTTTCAAAGTTGGGCTATGAAACCACCATGTGATAAATCATTAGTATCAAGGAATGAAATATGGAGCGTTGCGTGCTACAAGGGCGAAGATGTCAAACAAGTTTTGAGTATCGCCATATGAAGTTTGCGAAGTGGAAATTGCCATGACATAATTAATTAGGTACGCATCAATGTGTCTTTTGTCTCATTAGTTGACGGGGCCAAAAAATCAATCTCAGCTGTGAAATTTCGGTACCATAGAAAAAGGATTTTTTAGCTGGTAGCGTCTTTCCCTTTGTGGCAAAGAGTAGTTCATATGAAAACAATGATATATGAAATGGAACCACACATATATCTACATTTGTACGTGAATATAGTGCTTAGAAATTGCAAATTATGTCTCTTTCCTTACGTCTATTTAATAGATCACTTTTAAAGAAATTATTCACAAAAAAATTTCCCCGTACCTATATTAATTGAATGTATGACCCCAGTTTGTGCAAAACCTCGTTATTCCTGCAGCTTAAACTCGTAGTTATTCATTTATCTGGTGTCAAAATAAAAGCAAGTGTCATTAAAATGAAATGTCAGGGAAACGAGTGCAAATCCAGAAATTGGTACGGAGAGCGCTAGCTGAAATACTTTTACATAAAATGAATTAAATTCAGTTCCATCAAGCACACTGCACTTAAGAAGACAAAAAGTTTCAGCAAAGAAGTTCTCAACACAGAGCAGTGGCGTGAATACGATCACTCCACTTGGACCGGTGTTGCAGTTACCTGTGAGGTACTTGACGTGTCCGAGTTTCCGAGCGAGCTATTCCGTTTTAGGACTACTCATCCACGCCGAGGAATTATCCCCATGAATTATTACGATACTTGGGCGATAGCTCGGACACGGAACGCTTCAGCAGCTCGGACGCTCACCAAGAAGGGTTGATGAGAGTGACTCAGAGAAGATTAGAGGCGTTGGCGATTGTTTAGATGCCAAAACGAACAGGCAATAGTAGCACTAATTCTAGGGTGCCGTAGAGATACACGCATGGGACACATAAGCCATTGTCTTGTAATAGTACTGCAGTATGTGGTGCAGTAAGCACTTTGATTTTTGGGATGGAGCAAGAGACAAAATTTACCCTTGATAACAATGAGGTTGCAAAAACGTAATTTGTTCAGCCACCCTCATTGATACAGGCAAACGAGTCCAAGACAGAAGTACTTTGAACAAAGAAATATATAAACACGTGTCATCATGTGCCTTACTTTTTACGCTCGAAACCAGTATGAAAGAAAAAAAAACGCAAGAACCTCCTGAAAAGAATAAAACGAATGGTATTTAACAACTATTACTGATAAATTATTCTAAAAGCCGAAGTCTATGCTAACAGAGTAAAATGAGGAGTTGCGATGAGATGGAGTAAAATGAAACACAAAACCAAGTTGGTTTCAAACTCGCCAATCCGCCCTTACGTAGAGGCACGAAAGAAGAGCAATGTGTAGAAATGGAAGAGGAGGGAGAAAAAGGCGGAAAGTGAATGCGAAACGTCTGGTAGTGGAGAGTACACACATACAGAGGTGGCAAATGAAGGCCTGCTGCCGAATAATGGGAAAAAAATGTGTGTGAAGAGATAGTCTGAAATATATTGATGATGTAATTATGGAAGGGTGTAGATAGGAAAAGACAATGTACACGATGTACAGGAAAAACCCATGTGACGAAGGCATGTGAAATGCGAGTGGGAAAAGCGTGTGAAATGCGAACATGAAGAGTGTGCGAAATGCGAATATGAAGAGTGTGTGAAATGCAAACATGAAGAGCATGTGAAGAGCGGGTTAAATGCTCGCATTATGTACGCATGAGAGAGGAGCATTTAGCAAGTAAAAGGTAAAAACGCATGCGACGACCGAAGGTTAAGAGCGCGTGTAATTTGTGTACGTAAAATACGCATGTAAAACGTGCGTGTATGGAATGCATGTGATGAGCGCGCATAAAAGACGCTCTGGAAGGGCATTGGTGAAGGGCATTGGTGAAGGGCATTGGTGAAGGGTATTGGTGAAGGGAATTGGTGAAGGGTATTGGTGAAGGG
>VCRD01000483.1:78847-95479 GCA_006783055.1 Trinorchestia longiramus
AAAATGATTATACCTACATGGTAAAATCAACAACTGTAAACTTTTATACAGTCAGATCCTTAGACAACGTCCCTGTAGTTCAAAGACAGAGCTCCGTAGCAAATCCGTCGCTAAGAAACGAACATGAACATCTCTACCGAATGACACCAATAACAAACAAAAAAAAAACACTAAACTTCCGTATCTGAAGGATACCTATTTTTGTAGTTGTCGAAGTTGAAAAGGGAGGTCAGTCTTTGCAGACGCAGACATGGATTGCCACAATTGTAAGGCAGGCGCTCAGCGACTGCAGTGAGGCCAATGAGACACGTTCGCCAAACACTGAAGTGAATCGAGGTGACATGAACTCGAAAAAGTGACAGTGGCCGTGCACAACGAGTTACTGGGTTACGACAGACCATGTGTGAACTTTCACGACTGGGGATTTTTTTTTCATGGACACTCCGAAGAAATGAACGCGTAATAGGTGTTTTTTATGTACCACTGTCCTTATATATTACCTTCGGACCACAGCATTCGATTAAACTGGGCCATGATAAACGTATTTATTTCTTAAAGTGATAATTATCAAATTTTAGAAATATGTACGAAAATTAGGAGATGTTAGAATGTAGTTCACCATAAGGTGAGCACTCGAGTATACCTTCAATCAAATTATACAAAAGGCTACGCATACAGCGATTACTGGTCGCTATTATATTTAACACAACTATATTATTCCCACTGTTGCAGTCTAATTAGTTACATATACTGGAGTTGCAACTGTGACTTCATCACTCGAATGTAGTGCAAACCTATCCGTCAAGTTACATTTACTATATTCATCAGATAATGTGCAAGAAACGCACAGGAATGAAACTTGTAAGCATGAAGATGAATCTTTAGCGAAGAGAATCAGTAACTACGCAACGGCATATCAATAAAGTAAGACTGCAACCCTGGTGCGAGGATGCACACGAATTCATAGGCTGAGACACTCAATGTAAATTGCTGCTGCATACCAGGCTAGAATACTCCCTTTTATTTTTGTCCTTGAAAACAATTGCAGATAACATCAAAAACAGAAGAAACTCAAATCTGGTTGAAAAGAACAAAGAGAAGCGACCGATATATAACACTCAACCAGACACTGAGCGCAAAAAGTGGTAGTACGATATCATGAAGAATGCGTAATCATTTATCAATTGCTCACGCGATCCCGTCGGACAACAGCGAATCATCATTTTTCTTTTTTGGCGTGTGTACAGCAATGCAAAAAAAAACTTAGTCAAGTTATAATACAACTTTTCAGATTGAATCTTGGTATGATATACCTAAAATGAATTTTGTTATCTGAAAAGTATCACTGACAAAAACAATGTTTCATAAAATACCCGAATTCAAGCAAAATGTTACAAATAGCATGATTGTTTTAGTCATATGTTTTTAGCATGATATCAAAAACACCGAAGTAAGAATTTTTGTTAACACACTGATTTGTTTGATGCATAATGCCAGTAACATGTGTGCTGCATAGAGGAAATAACTTATTACAAAGGTTCGTACCTGACAGAAGGTAGTCGTGAAACAAGGAGTAAGGAGAAGTACGAGTATGTAGATGTAGCAGGAGGAATACAAAGAATTGCAATTTTATTCCTACGCGCTTCATAAAGCAAGGTAAGGAGCACCATTTCTTATTACAGCAGATCCAACTGGAGAGCAATTTTATCACAAACATTACGAAATATTAGAATAATATGTCACTGAATAATCAAAATTGTTGGTGAAGCTGTAGAAAACAGTATGAACATTCGTAAGAGAAGCAAATCAAAGCACTAGTTTGATGGGTTTGCGCTTTATCAGTAACACCAGGGTAGAAAATGTCTGATCTATTCTTCGGTGTACAAGAACTTAATGTCGACAAATGGGACTAAATATTAACCCTTTCGGTACTGACGGCATCTCTGGTAGCCGCAGTCATTTTTCGACTATTAAGATGCTGAGCAACACGTGTGTCTGTGCAAACGCTGGTAGGGCAGTGCACGCTATAGTTTGATCAAGACAATGCAGTGACCGTAAAACATCACAATGCATCTTTTTTAAAATTTGATGTTAAATATGTTGAAAAGGTTTTGATGTTCGCATCATGGTACCGAAAGGGTTAAATCGTCTTCCCAGCGTCCAGAATGGTTTACGAAAAAATAATGGCATCGACGGTGAAGGTGCGGTCGAGAGGGACTGCTGAACCGTTAACACGTTGACTCCGATTGCCTGATTGGTGTAAAACTTCACTTTGTACGCATAGTCACTAGAAGGATCTGAAAAAATTACAGAACTTAACCTCAGTGGTACACATATGTACCACTTCGGAGTCAACGTGTTAAGTAGATAGTGAGAGTGCTATAGTTATTTGAAACACAGGAACAAACCGTGTGTTCATACAAGTATATGTGCATGATAAAGAGCGTATATTTGATACATACGAGTTTGTATGTACGTGCCAAGGACTACTATAACCAAGGACTACTATAGGTTATAGTAGTCCTTGGTACGTGCGTATTCGAGGTCTATATGTTTGAAATACGTATGTATCATCAAATAATGTGCGTAGAAACATAAGTAATACAAAACAGCATCGTGTTTATTCTTGCATATTAAATTGTATGAGGACTCTTCAGCTAATGTCTTTAAATTTATGTTAAAAAAATTATTTCTTCCATCTCGGGTATAGTTTTTCAAGGTATTTCACTGTGCCGAACAGAGATTGTGAGCAGTGGGCAAAGGTGTATGTGAAGGTACTATTCCACGAAAAGAGCTGCATAGATTTCTAGATCGCCTAGTCCACAAAAGCTTCGAGGAACCTGGGGATGACGAAGAGCAGCATGTCATCGCGCTGTGGACCGACAGTGAGGACGTTCGGGAGACGGCATTGTGACGGAGGGTCCCAGCTTTGTGACACCCTGATTGCTGATGCTTATCGCAAGACAGACAATGTGGCGCAGACGCCTACATAAGCATGCACGCTTGGTGGCGACCCAAGCTCCTCTCTTCGGCAACGGAAGATGCACGTTAAACCCATCACAACACAATACAAAATAATGACAAACTGAAGCGCATCGTTCGGCCACCGAAAAGTTAAACGTATTATGCGAAACGAAGATTCAGCGTCTTCACATGACAAAGCAATGTGAGGAATGAACGTTTTAAGTTTTGTGGAATTTACAATTTACTATAAATTACACACCAAAACAATTTTCCTTCAAAATATTCATTGTAAAATGCCTTAATGAACAAGGTTGCAAATTAAAATATCTTTATACTAGTTATATGACAAAATACTAATCTTAGTTTATCAGAAAAATATTTTAAAGCGATTTATGAATAAAGGATTGGGCCCAGAAGTTTTTATTTTTCCTAAGACAATAGATCTATTCCATGAAATTTTTCAAATAATATCCTATCAAATAATTCAGTCCATGTGATTGCATAGCTCGCAAAATATAACTCAGAAAGCGCAATACCTTAAAAAATAAATCTGCTCCGCATTTACCAAAATTATCGACGTCATTCTGGCACACACTTGACATTACCGTGGAACCAATGTCCATAAAAAAAATAGTGGGCAAAATGTATAGTACTGGCGAACGGGTTTGAAGTTACAGCAAACCTTGATCGAACAGCTTTTCAGCGGCTGATGAATACAACAAAAATAATGTAGTTAGGTCATTTTTTAGCATTCTGCAATCGAAGACCACAGAAAGTCTGCCTGTAGCGAAATACTGAGAGTCAATGCGTACCTAGGCATTTTGATTTGCACCCTGTATCTACTCTGCGGTTGTTAAGAACTGTAATGGTAGATTACATAAATACCATACGTTACTGTGGAGTTTTCTTCAACAGACTGTGGAATGCGAGTATCGCTCTTCGGTGTACGAACACGAAATTAACCATTCAATTTCTTCAGTATACATCTACTCAGTAAACGAAGTAAGGCTTATTGTAATTGGAATCAAAAGAAAATTTTACCAAGAACTTTTACTTAACATGAGAAAGTTACCGTTGGGTTGTTTTACATGATTCCGATCAAATGATTGGGGAACAGAATATTGCGTTAATGTAAACATTAGTTTCGTTAAATGTCCATAACTTATGCGAATGGGAAGTTTTACGATGTGAATGGGTTAACCCCGAATCCACCTGAAGAGTGTGCATACAAAGCAGAGAAGTATTTCAATGGGGCGAAAAAAGTGGAGAATAAAATAGATAAAGTAGTTAAGACATTTGTACAGAAGGTTGGTCACACTAAATGTAAGCCTCGTACCTGAGGGAGAAAGAGAAGTGAAAAAATAAAGACGAGGTACACTTAATTACAAACCTAAACCCACGACAGACTCGTGCAACAAGTGGGGTCGATTTTACAGCGAGTGGCAAGGGTTGCCATGCAACGAGGAGTAAATTTTTTAAAGTACTCCGACGAAGACAAACATTTATTTATGATGTCAGTAAAGCTCAATCTTCGTGAGTGCGCTTCTTTGATCAATTTGTAAACCCAATTAGGTTTAGGAATTATTGTTAGTGTCAATTAAGCAACTCACTATTATTTTCAATCAATTGTTATCCTTAATTTAGTCCGAAATTGTAAAAGGTACCTTGTGTAAAGACCAAACGTCAACAAAAGTGCAAGTTGACGCCAAAGTTAAGGGAAAACTCTACTTTGCAAGTTAACCCGCTCAAATCCCTGAACGATTATTACCCTCGAAATTAAACTATATTTTTTTGCACAAGTGTTTATGTCATGAATTATTGAGATAAACGGTATCGTACTCAGTACCGTACAAAGAAGCAAACACTGCTGAGACTGAGGCTGCCGAAGCGGAGCTTGAGAGCCAGAGCTCGGGCAATTGGCAACGGTAGCCAGTAATCTTGGACGAATGAATGTTCATTTCCGGCGATGGCGCTACATCGCCAGCCCACAACAGTGCTGCTCAATCTCAACTGGCCACTTTCGCCACTGCAAGTTACCAAAATCAAAACGCAATTTTTTTGTTGAAAAAGCAGTAGCACTCAAGCATAAAATTAACAGAAGTGTATTTTTATTACAAATATGAACATGCCAATCACATTGGATCATCCAAATATATATTTAGCGTACACTAATTTATAAATTGAGCCTATAGCCAATCCAAGTTCAGGGTAAGACGAGTGCGAAATGTAACTTCATTCACACAAAAATAATAAACTCACGATGTAAGGGGATACGGAAATCTTACTAGCATTATTATTGTTATTATTATGATTATGACAAGATAGTTCCTGTGGAAATTCCACGGTTTAAATTTGACCAATTTGAAATTGTTCTAAAGACGAATGTATGTCGTAAATATTCACGGTGTTTTAAAAGAATATATATACAAAACTTTTGTTCTGTATCTTATCGACTGATAACATGGCCTAGATAGTACCCATGGAAATTTTTCGGTTTGAAAGTGATGAAATAAAGAATCCATGAAATAAAATACATTTTTCAGTTTCACCAGTGGTAATACCAAAATTTGGATGTTTTTCATGAATGTATACAGAACTTCCATTCTGCATCTTATCTACCGAGAACATGGCCGCGTAGGAGAAGAAAAAGGCTAATAACAGGAAAAATGGCGTATTTTATAGTATTCCGGCGTCTTTGGTATCCATAATACAATGCTTATAATAGATATATACCCGCTCTTATTTAAGTTCAATAATTTTTCTTTAGTAATAGATAGGAAGTAATAGGACGAACACACACAGAGAGAGATGGAGATACACTATTATATAAGTAGATTACTATTATTGTTATAATTATTATAATACTAGAATTGAATTACCGTAATCGCTCTAAAAGTATTTTTACAGTCAAAGAGCCCCTGAAAGAGGCGAAAAATAAAGGAATAACTCAAAAACATGAAGTACCAAAGGTACTTGTGATACAGGTTAGTTACATGAAGCGTTCGTCTCCTATACGCGAGAGGAAGGGTATTAAAAATTAAGGATAAAGTGAATTTATTAAAAAACTAAACTCAACTCGACAGCTTTCTGCTACAAGTTTTGCTGATTTTGCAGTGGATGGATAGGGTTACTGCAAAGGAACAATAATTGCCAAAGGTATTATATAAGAACAGGGATTATCAAACTTCCCTGCTGGTTTCACCGACTTAGCAAAGGTATTCATCATGTCCCCCGTGAAGCGCAAACTCCCAAAATACGTAAGAAAATAATTTCTTTCAGCATACCTCCGTGACAAATCACAGATTCTTTACTTATTCTAAGAAGTTGGATATTCAGCCTCAGCAATAGCACAGAATAAGGCAATAGGAACGAGCTGTTTGGTCTATTCTTGGATTGTTATCCAAGTTCCATCCCGTATAATACTTCCTACGAACTGAGTTAAGTGTAAGTTTTCACCACTCATGAATCAAACAAAAAAAAACAGAGCTCAGTTTCGCTCCATTCGACGATATCTATCGGTGATATCTAACTAAAAGGGACCAAACGTAATTAAAAACTGTCTGGTCTCTCTAGCTCATTAATTGTACGAATACAATTCAAATGACAAGGTACTGCAAATGAAGCGTAACAATAAAAAGCAGTTTCACAAATATTTCTTTTTACAGAAGTAGGACCGCCCTTATAATGAGAGCAGTGATCTGCATCGGGCCACCGATCTCTCTGTGGGAGTATAATAATAATACAAGACACATGGGCAGGGAGAGTGGTAGCTGCCGAGCGTTGTTCTCTTTATTCATAATAGAGCTCAGTGTACGTGCTCACCATTGCTTAGCAGGTCCGAACTTACTTTCAGTTTAGCATTTGAAAGCTCGTATGCTGCTATCTCTTATGAACCCACTGTAGAGGATTAAATTTAAGCATGTATAGGTGATATGTTCGAATTTGTACATCGCAAGCTTTACGATATAAGGACTGTAAGTCAAGTTTTATTGGCAGATTGAAAATATTGCCAGAACTTCAAATGCAAACATTGTCCATCACTAAGTACACACAAAAAGTGAAAAGAATAAAAAGCAGTTGTTGCTCATTAAGCACCAAAACTTTGAGCTAAACTCAGGTAAATGCATGGACAAAAAGGTTAGCAACCTCTCGCCAGGCTCCAAATGAGCATAAATAAATAGCCATTGACATTTCCCGGACAAGGGCATGAGAAACGCAGAGCCGAAGCCTCCATGCACGCAAAGCTGCCATTACCGAGCTTCTCTATCATTTGCTCCTCCAAAGACAACCAGTCTCAGATGCTGGAAACACGACCACTACAGAAGCTCGCCTACAACAAAATGCCTTAGTTTCTAGAAAAATAGGCTTAAAAGATGAAACGTTAAAAAAGAATTTTGTAGAATGAGTCGAGAAAATATTTTCCGAGGAATAGTTTTCGCACCATCCCTTTGTGAAGGGAGACAATAATACTATAATTCACTTTGAGGCTGAGCACCATAGTGAGGCTGGCCAGAAAACGAACAGCTACTTATTCCTAACCAGCACCTCTCTTCGTTTATCATTTGAATGATCGTGCAGAGTTTTTCTAGCCATTTGCAACAGAGGTACATACACACTACAAGCCTAGCATTAGAGGAGGCCGATGGCGCTATACTCCGGCATTTCTACTCATTTAATCTCAGGGTGAGTGCAGAAACGTCAGTCAAAGTAAAGGCTCTCATCATCTGGCTGAAGTCGGAGATTCTCTACCACCTGCTGTACTTCTGAAAGGATGGAGCTTACACGAGTAGCTGCGTATGTAAATTAGGAAAATGGCATTATGATGAGGTTGCATAGTTATGCAGAAAAATACTGTATATCCAGCAAGGAGCGCTCTAATAGGCGTTCAAAAGACTATTTGGCAAGAAACTCACAAATTCTATTCAAAGAAAGTGAGACATATATTCTGTAGATGCTTAACACGTGATTATATACAATTTCATTTTGCTACAAAGATGTAGACTATCCACATGATATCCTTGCTGCTCCAATGCACGAGAGCGTTCGAAACGCGGCAAAAATTGTCAGGGTTTCTATTAACTGAACGAGAAAAGAATTCTTCACGATAACTCCAGTAGTAAAATGACGTGCAAAGTGCCAAAGAAGACAATAAAAGAGCTCATAGTTGGGCTCGGGGAAATAATAAAAACTAATTAAAGGTTTGAAGACTCGTTTTGAATACCCTGACGAGACTCGCTGCCAGCGGAGTTGTTCAGTGAGGGACCACAAAAACATCCATCGTAAATGTCGATTATTTTTCAGCAAGTCACCGATGAAGTTCATATCGTCATTCTGGAAGGGAAATGTAACAAAAATACTGGGAATTTAGTAGGCAACATTAAGTTAAATGTTGTAGTCTTGCTCAGGAGCTGCTGCACAGCGGATACGCTAGTAAAAAATTGATAACTTAGAAGCGTGTGATGCTGCGATAACTGTCTGTACTGAACAGTACATATTCAGTACTGCAAAGGACCATCAAAAACCTGCTAATACTATATAAGTTTTCAAAATTTTCATATTTCTAAAAGCTGTAAATGTTGGGTGCGTGCATGATATGCGTTGTCAACGGTAAATTCTGGGACATAGCTTCTACTCATGATCTTAAGACAGGGTTGTTGCAATAACGCCCGATTATGAGATGAATTAAACAGGAATATTTCTAAGACCACTTATCAGTTCTGCTACGGTTATTATTGAGAATTATATTCATAAACACAGATTAATGGATGATTGCATGCGCAGAATTCTTCTAAGAGTTAAATTCGAAGAAATTCGAGACACTAAACGTTGAATACAACCCAAGCCAGATGTCTCAAAGTAACGCAATTGATAAAACATCTTTAGAATCATATATTTACCAAACGATTCAGCAGTTTCAGAAGGTTCATAAAAAGATAAAATGAGGTACGTTGACGTTTATTAAAGACTGTCCAGTGACTGGTGGGAGCAAAGGTCGTTCCTTATTCGCCCGGGGCTTCTCCCTCCGTCTTAATGTTCTTCTTCCTGTGGGCCGCAACAGGTGGACGATAGAGTGCACCCAGGGGGCGTCTCTTCTCAGCTCTGGCAGTCCGGACAACCTTCCGATGCTTGAGAGACAATCTTGCAGGTACTGTGGTTCCTCAGTTTGCTAATGAGACTCCCGATATTCTTGATTTTCTCTGGAGACTTCACTTCATTCAGATGCATGTTTCCAAGCACAGAGTTATGGTGTGAAAAATTCTTTGACAGATCAAGTGTTCATTACTTACTCGTAGGTGTTTCAATGCTGAAAATACATGTCGAGCTGTCTCCTGATGTGATTTTCCATGTCACTTTCCTCGATTATAAATAACTATTTTGAAATTGATTCACCAACTTACAAATTGCTTTCTAATCCCACACTGACATGGAAAAACCAGACTCGTTGAACACGATGTTACGAAAATGAGTGAAGTCGCAGTATGAATGATGCACAAGTGCCTACTAAGTTATATATCAAAGATGGGTCTAAGAATAAAGGAACACTTGGGCCTACAAATTTCAAAATGCAAGGTAGAAAATTCATTAATATAAAACCAAATATTCAATTTCACTGAATAAGGGATTTTTTATCAGATTTAGATATTCAAATTTTATATGAAGCTTCATAACGGGAACTTATGCGAAATTAATTTTTGCAACGAGCGATCAGGCTGATCGTGACAGAAAACTTTACTTCCGATACACATTGGATTGTCAGATATAAAAGATTGCCTGAAGATTCCATTCATGGATGAGGTTTTATGCATCGCTCCTCTTAGTGTTAAGTCAGAGACCGCAAAAATCGCTCCAGCAGCAAGTCCCTGGTGGGCCCATAGAGCAAGCTCAGGTTTTACGATCGCGTGTCCACCGCCCTTGACTTATTGTAATAGAGATAGCGCACGAAGGCAATAAGATATTGCCGATAATGCCCAGTTGAAATTTGCGGCAACATCTTCGGAGAACTTAATTGCGTGGTTCTCGTGAGGAGCGATACAGCAGGTGTTGATGAAGGACCCAACCTTTGAGCAATTAAGGATCTCTTCTTCAGCAGATTTGGTTATCGTACGGCAAGTAAGATTTTTACAAGATGTGAGGATAACGAAGAGTACACAGATCAAACGCTAATTGTTATTCAACCTTGAACTATCTTGATAAACGTCACAAGTATGTTACTTTGAATATGGATCAATATAAACATCTAAAAAGAGATATAAATCATCTAATCAATGAAATGACTTAAATAGCTCATTTGGAGAGGCATAGTAAAACCAACATTTCAGTTGATTCAAACTAGAGACGGAGACAATTTTCATTCGGTAACTAAAACTAAGATGCTTACAGTAAAGTTAAGCGTAATAGGAAATGTTCTTGATTAGGTGCAATGATGCTCATAAAATTTTCCATCCTAATTTTTTCCCTTTGGAAATTTGAAGAATAATCTTTCCCCAAGGCATGCTCAGCCAGTGTTACCATTTAGTTTTTTAACTGTATGATACTGCATTCTATTTGGCAAGGTTCTCCTTACATTCGGCTTCACGAATGCAAAAACCGTGTCCAGTTGACGAGAGCTGTCTTCTCGCAGTACGGCTTCAGAACAGGTCCACACGAAGAAGTTGCCGGGAAGAAATACCTTTATAGCTGCTTAACATAACAGGGCGCAAGGCAGGAAGCTGTAAACTTTACTCTGGCAGTCTCGATCAGGCTGGACTTCAGAAACACCATCAGACATCCGCAGCAGCAACCACAGACACACAGCTGTAGCAGGCAGCCACCGTGGAGAGTCAGAGAATTGGACTCGGGCGAAATTACTGCTGAAGAGTCTGAGCATAAGTCAGACTTTCGAAAAATTCAAGAGTGGGAATCGAAGCCCTGGCAACCACAATAGTAGTAACTATTATCGATTATCGACACCAAAAAAGGAAACACCAAGTGTTCACCCAACGACTGCGATTGAAAGTGTTCATGTCACTCAATAGTGTCTTACTAGTACACTTGAACGAAATAAAAGTTTTAAATTAATTGAAGTGAAACTTCAAATCCTTTGTACATTGAAAAAAATTCAGCTATGTAAATGACCAAAAAACCCTGAAAATATGTTACAAGGTCATAGTTGTGTAGAATTTAGAACGTTTGCATGTGCATGAGTACATCTGGACTGAATGACGTCAGTTCAATCTGAAATGCTGTCAAAAATCTATAATACATTTTAAAATGGAATATACTAAACCTTTTTCCTATACAAGGATACCTCCCGAGAAAAAATGATGAACATTGGTAACCGCATTCAAGGATGAGCATTAATGTTTTGACAGATAAATACGTGGCGCTCTATTCTAGCGCATTTCAACAAAAATCATCTTGGCAGTGCAGGAAGACGTCTCGAGCTAGAGAATAATTACCCGGATTAATGGAAGGCTCCTCTGCTGTTAATGCACGTCCGGTTCATATGTACGTCGTTTAACTGCTAAGAACTAGTGGAAGCAATCTAACAGGAAATGCGTGTATTCCATGAGATCGCTCAAGCTTAAATGTTAAATAGTGTATTATGATTCCTAGTAGCAAACAACAGCTCGCATTTAAAGATACTTTATTAAAAAGTTGATATTGTTCTAAGTCACTACTTAAATTTCAGGATTTACACCACCAAAGTTTATTTTCTTATTATCACTACCAAGTTTTCGTATTGTTGGCCAGAAATAATCCATTAAAATCAAGTTCCGTACGTTGCACTACTGCCAGTCTTCCTCTGCATGACCCAACAAGCAAGACGAGGGTTGAAAAATACCGGCTTAATTATTCTTCCTTCTTACTATCATACTATGCGAAAGCTTTTTCTTAGAAATTCGTTTTGAAGAATTGGCCCTTGGAATTACTTGGAATACACTCCGTTGCTGAATTGTGATTGTAGTTGCCGTAGGCGCTGAACAAATTTTAGCACGACGTCAAGCCCATTGCTGAGGCTGGCTGGGCTGGCAGGTGGCAGCTCACCATGGTTAGAGGCAAGGTTGTAGTAGATTGAGGTGCTCTGTGCCACGAGGGCGAAGATGCCACCAGCTAAAAAGTTCGTTTCAATGGTACCGAAATCTCACAGCCGAGTTCGATATTTTTAGCCCCGTCAGCTAAGCGATACTATTCGCCGTCCAGGCGCAGCATCACATTGAAATAGTGTGTAGTGTGGTCAAGACCCACGTGCTTTGTACGGAGATTACTCAAAATTCTCTTTAGGCATCGTCTGTCTCGTAGCACGTAACACCTCATATAGCCTAATATGTCTTCTCGCTTCTATGAATCGTCTAGTTGTTGCCGAAGAGATCGCTTCGAACAACAGAGGGAAGGAAAAGAGTCTTTATTCTGTCGAATAATATTAGAATTGTTAACAGAAGTGACATTTGTGCCTCCATCTGATTCCCCTTTAAAAACTTTATTTTAGTGATAAAACTACATTCAATCGGCACCGAGATTTACTTGGGCAAAAAAAAACTTCCCAATTTCTTAGAGGACTCAACATTTACCCATTTTTAGCGTTAGGCTTGCCAAGGCAGAGTATTTGTGATAGTGTTCTGGTGTGATTACCTACTCATCCAGTAGCTAACTCATTCACTTCAGCAACGGAATGGAAAACAGGCACACAACTTATGGATGTTCGCGCTGATATCAGTAACGGAAGAGCTGGATGGCATGATGGTGATATGACCTCGAGCTGCGTCTTGTGAGAAGGGATGAAGACCCGCAGGAGCACTGACCACAACATCCGCTCTCTGATCTTCCAAAGAACTCCTCCTCCACCTTAGCTCCTCGACCGCGCGTCGGGTAATTGCCCCCCAAGATAATTCAGTGCTGATGGCGGTGGCGTTGGTGGTGGAGGAGGTTGTACAGGGACAATTGCTGCTCTTCGGATATGTTCGGTCGAAGGTGGAGACTCTGTGATATCAGTGATCACACACCATTTGATGCACAATGACCTTAGTATCTATCGCAGCTCATTAAAATCTGGAATTTTAAAACATGAGCTTTGATAAGAACCTTCATGGAAGTCAATGCCACAATTAGGTAAATGAAATCAGCAAGCTTTTAATCGATTTGGAAACTAGTAAATCATATTTTTACCAAGTTTGCTTGAGAAAGGAAACCAAAATAACTTGAAACTGATACACGAAATAATAATAGCGTTACAGGTAAGTAGCAAAGTAATTAGAATAACCCGTCCAACAAGTTTGTAAAAGCAAATAGCCAAAAACATTAATTTACTAATAACTTCTCGTGCAACAACAATGAGCTCAAAATTTCTTATGGTGTTCAATGAATAATTTTCTTTATGAAAAAAATACTGCGAAAAAAGTGAAAGATGATATACCAACAGCTGCTCTGACCTTAAAATGTAAAGTTACGACACGCATGACGTGAACAGGCATTTTATTTGTATTGAGGTGTAAGAACTTGAAGGCTTTAGAGATCATCAAAAAAAGAGGACATTTGTGTATCCTCTCCTACGTACCCGCATGGTACAACCAGGTTCCTGTGAGGTGCGCAAATCATGGCTGGCGATACAAGTGTGAGCCAAACTCGGATAATCTGCTACATCATTCCACGAGGGTGCGGAGGTAGCAATTTTAGCTCTATTACCAGAGTCGCACCAAGGTGTGTTTTTGGCCTAGTAATGGTATATGGGTTTCAGCGCAGGTGACTATTATATAGAAAAACTAGAGCTACGTAATAGCTACGGGCACATGTTCAATTTTGCGTCAGATAAAAGATTGGCGTTCCTTCATTAATGTGATTTCTAGAGAATGTACCTCGGCAAAATGATAAATTTTAATTTACGCCAGCAATGTCTCGCATGGTCCTATAATTCTTGACCATTAAATCACGCGTGCAGCATCACTGTTACCAAATTTTAAATTAAAAACGACCTAGGAGTTTTTAGTGATAAAAATTGTAAGTCACATTCGTAAACAGTTTCTCAAAAATAAATTTTGAAGGGCTCATTCTAGTATGGAAACGTTGTTCCTTTATTTCAGAAATAAACAATTAACTTAGGAACATGCTATGTAAATAATAGGAAATTAATTTCGGTAATTTTCAATGGTTAAGTCAGGGTTTTCGTTAAACTGCACTAACCCGAGTACAGAGGAAACTGCAAGGGAGATAAAATGCACAGCAGCAGGTCTTATACTGTGAGGACGAGAGATATTCTGGAGCGGAGAGACCTCGTCTGACCCTGCGCTTCCTGTGGTCGGCAGGTGCCCGTGAGAACGCGCAAACCAAGTCCAAACTACGGACATTCCAAATCTCAACACGGCAAAAAATCTGCTTAATCTGCGCTTGGTTTGTAATAACTTTAAAAATGTCTTTATTATTTTTCATGACCCACAATTAAAGCTCCACGTCCTTGCTTACCATTTTGTGAGGATCGTGCTATTTGAGAGAAATGGTCGAATCTTCCATGGCCTGCGGCAGATTCTCAAGATTAGCATTAGCTGTACGGACACGTGAGAGCACCTGCCCAAAATTAGCTCGAGAATTTGGCCAAAGGATGAAATTTGGCAGTACGGGTTTTATTTAACCTGATTCGTTTCGTGAGAGGAATCCTAGCAGAAAGCAATTCAACCAAGTGTAGTGAATGATTTACTATGTGCGAATGTTACCAAATTACCAAAACCCTTTCCCAGTAAATTATCGGACAAACGTTTGTTTGTGTCATGCAGTCTGCAACCAAGATGCAATTGTGAAGATTTCAAGAAAAATTGTGGCTCATTGGAACTGAACTATTCATCCTCAGTTAATATAAAGTCTACAAAAACAATTCACAGATTTTGATATTCCTACATCGGCTTGAATATAGCTTTAATTAACTGTTAATGTACGTCGCTTTCATCAGTTCATTTGCAATAATAATCTATGAAGATGGAAAGAAATATTCACCAGAAAGTTCAAGCTGTTGTTTTCGCTCAGGGAGGTTGAGTACGGTTGGCAGAGAGAAATATCCATACGCAGAAGCAGCCGCACGTCGATCAACTTTTATTGTAAGCCATAATCTAAAAATGAGAGCTATTTAAACGCCGATGTTTGCAATAAGCTCAAGACAATTTGAAATCCGCTCCTCCCAGACTATCTTAAAACTCCGCCTTAATTGCCAACGGTCGAACTAAGGCTCCGCCTCTTTACGCAACACGACGGGAGCCAATTCGACCAACGTACCCAAACTAGCTCTCCGTTGACCACCTGTTGTTCTTTAGGCATGGTAGACAGGATGTGCGAGAGGTTCCTGCTGTTCAGCCTTTTTTTAGTCCAATCTGAACATCAGTTAAGCCTTATAAATTTTCACGCAGAGTGGTAGACTTTAGTTTGACTTTAGGTATGGATTAGAGGCTCTCTTGGTGGACTTTATTCAGAGGTCATGTCTAGCTTCAAACGCAAATGTTATGAATTACCCCCAAAAAGTAGTCCAAACCAATGCTTGGATTCCATAAATACAGGTAAACAGTAATAAACAAAAATTAATAAATGGCCTAGTTTTAAATTATATTTAGGATACTGAAAACTGAAGCTGAACTATTCAAGATTTTTCTATATATATATATATATATATATATATATATATATATATATATATATATATATATATATATATATATATATTTAGACTAATATGAATAAACACACGTGAAAAATAAAATTTAAAATGAATGTTGAGTAAAACGGAAAATTGTTGGTTAAGAGAAGACAAAGTTGAGTTACTTTTTTCTACTCGAAATGTTTTAAAGTTTTGAAGAAAATCATTCGAACTAAAGAAGCTCACATATTTATCTATCAGCTAAAATAAGAGCTGTAATAATGTGCTGTAATATGAGGCGCATGCATCCCTCTGTTTGCTAAAACATAGAATACGCAATAATTCCAAGGAAGCGCAAGGGACTTAATTGTACATATTCTCAAAAAATACTCGTATGATTTTTTTAACATTATGCTCTGATATTGTCTACAGCAGTCGAAAATTTTGCAACTAATGTGGTCCCAGCGTAATAATTCAGAAAAATCAAAAATTTCAAAATTGAAAGTTGTTGCGAGTTAAATATTAAAAAATCAATTGCCTTCAATACATGCTGTCTACCTATCAGGGGGAATATCAAAAAAGCAATATGAATAACAATTCACTTACAAGTAACAGGGGTTTGCCAAAGTTTACGGACATGATAAATCACATTAAATTTGTGTTCCATGTATTAGTAATGGATACTAATAATCGTCAATGAATTAAGCTTAAATTTTAATTGAGGGTATGATGTTAACCGATGCGTTTTGTCAATAAATTGAATATGCAATAAAACAAATATCCGGTTACGTCATAAGCGAAAAATTTTGTGTAGGATTTCTTTTAAATTTAAAAATGCAAGCATAAATTGATTGAAAAAGAAGGCCATGTGCAATGCTCCTATATAAGATATCAAAAAATATTCATGTGCAAAAATAAGAGTACATCATTCAAAAGATTGTGGTAAGAAGCGAACAAAGGAAGACTGAAAGCTACATGTCATGGTAAGAATAAACCCTGATAGCCCATTCATGAGATAGCAACAAAATTAATCAACTATAATTATTACCGTTTGTCGAGCTCTTTCATCTCGTGAA
>VCRD01000483.1:95506-147187 GCA_006783055.1 Trinorchestia longiramus
CCCAGACTATCTTAAAACTCCGCCTTAATTGCCAACGGTCGAACTAAGGCTCCGCCTCTTTACGCAACACGACGGGAGCCAATTCGACCAACGTACCCAAACTAGCTCTCCGTTGACCACCTGTTGTTCTTTAGGCATGGTAGACAGGATGTGCGCGAGGTTCCTGCTGTTCAGCCTTTTTTTAGTCCAATCTGAACATCAGTTAAGCCTTATAAATTTTCACGCAGAGTGGTAGACTTTAGTTTGACTTTAGGTATGGATTAGTGGCTCTCTTGATGGACTTTATTCAGAGGTCATGTCTAGCTTCAAACGCAAATGTTATGAATTACCCCCAAAAAGTAGTCCAAACCAATGCTTGGATTCCATAAATACAGGTAAACAGTAATAAACAAAAATGAATAAATGGCCTAGTTTTATATTATATTTAGGATACTGAAAACTGAAAACTGAACTATTCAAGATTTTTCTATATATACATACATATATATATATATATATATATATATATATATATATATATATATATATATACACATACATATATATATTTAGACTAATATGAATAAACACACGTGAAAAATAAAATTTAAAATGAATGTTGAGTAAAACGGAAAATTGTTGGTTTAGAGAAGACAAAGTTGAGTTACTTTTTTCTACTCGAAATGTTTTAAAGTTTTGAAGAAAATCATTCGAACTAAAGAAGCTCACATATTTATCTATCAGCTAAAATAAGAGCTGTAATAATGTGCTGTAGTATGAGGCGCATGCATCCCTCTGTTTGCTAAAACATAGAATACGCAATAATTCCAAGGAAGCGCAAGGGACTTAATTGTACATATTCTCAAAAAATACCCGTATGATTTTTTTAACATTATGCTCTGATATTGTCTACAGCAGTCGAAAATTTTGCAACTAATGTGGTCTCAGCGTAATAATTCAGAAAAATCAAAAATTTCAAAATTGAAAGTTGTTGCGAGTTAAATATTAAAAAATCAATTGCCTTCAATACATGCTGTCTACCTATCAGGGGGAATATCAAAAAAGCAATACGAATAACAATTCACTTGCAAGTAACAGGGGTTTCCCAAAGTTTACGGACATGATAAATCACATTAAATTTGTGTTCCATGTGTTAGTAATGGATAAAAATAATCGTCAATGAATTAAGCTTAAATTTTAATTGAGGGTATAATGTTAACCGATGCGTTTTGTCAATAAATTGAATATGCAATAAAACAAATATCCGGTTACGTCATAAGCGAAAAATTTTGTGTAGGATTTCTTTCAAATTTAAAAATGCAAGCATAAAATGATTGAAAAAGAAGGCCATGTGCAATGCTCCTATATAAGATATCAAAAAATATTCATGTGCAAAAATAATACATCATTCAAAAGATTGTGGTAAGAAGCGAACAAAGGAAGACTGAAAGCTACATGTCATGGTAAGAATAAACCCTGATAGCCCATTCATGAGATAGCAACAAAATTAATCAACTATAATTATTACCGTTTGTCGAGCTCTTTCATCTCGTGAACAAATGGTCGAGTTTAATTGCAAGCTCCACGCGACCCATTCTTCTCTTCGTGATGTACAATATCCGATCAAGTTCTTGAGAAAACGGAGTACAGTGTTTATAGAACGAAAACCAGATCATTTCAGGAGTAAAATAAGGGTAAACCAATGTCATGAATTTTAAGGGACGACGTACGAGTTAATTTTCTCTTTAGCCATACGTAAATTAGGCCTTATATTGAATTGAATTCAAGGGTTCGGTATCTTAGGTTTTAATATTAACTTTTATGATGGTTGAATCATGGATAGAAGACTCTTAGCTAAACATATTCAAGTACACAATGCAAGTGGTAGATAAGGAGGGCAATGAGCGAAGAATCGAGGAGGGTTCGAAGTGGATGTTAATATCCGGGACGAGATTTTAGGAAGGGGAGCATGAGCGAAAGCAATTTAGCGACGTACTGGAGAACGGATAATACAAGTCCAGACTTGAAACACCAGCCTGAGTGTTTGAATAACATAGAAACTCCTCTGAGTTGAAACAGTAACCGAGTGTAAAGTAAATTGACAGAATCGAATACTATATTTGGGGCGAGTATGATTAACAATTTGTGGAATAAACACACCAAACAATCCGAAAATTAATTATTCATGCTGGGATTTAGCACAAGACCACTATGCTGATTACATTGGTTAGCAAGAGCACTATAGTTAGTATTTTGCATAAGCATATCCACTCAGTGAG
Source organism: Trinorchestia longiramus (assembly GCA_006783055.1). Classification (NCBI taxonomy): domain Eukaryota; kingdom Metazoa; phylum Arthropoda; class Malacostraca; order Amphipoda; family Talitridae; genus Trinorchestia; species Trinorchestia longiramus. The sequence continues at coordinate 97,765 of VCRD01000483.1, forward strand.
ATTCGATCATGAAAAAACGTACGAATTTTCTCACCGAATAATCGAAGATAATTTTGCAAGGTAGGCACAAAGTGTTGGCAGCACGATGGAACTATTTCAAGTATTGAAAATGAAGAACATTTCATGATGGGTGCTTAGAATTTCGAGCTTTTATTTACGATATAATTGTGATTTTTGCTGATTAGTAGAGATTAATTTTTGGAGTCCCAGAATTCCTGATCGGTGAGGTCTTCCATCAATGAAAATTCTTCAAATTTTGAAGCCACTAATGAAGACGTTGCAATTCGTTATTCATTTTCAGGTCTGTGTGCAGTTCCCCTGCTAACGAGGCAAATTGCTCGAGCTTCTTGAAGAACAAATTATACCAAGTGCCGATAAAAAGCCTCACAAAGACTGGTTTTTATGTGAAGATGCTCTGAAATTAAGCATCTTGGTGCAAAAAGTCAATACGAGACGCAAGTTCAGTCGATGCAGAGAGGAAGTGGGACTGATAGCATGCCGCGGGAACCACAGCGACTCGGGAAGCTACCTCGTGTAACTCATCGTAAAAAATGACCACGGTAAGTTGTTGAACCTCGCTTGTTTCAGTTTAATTAGTTGCTAGAGAACTTATTGAAGATAATACGAGATTAACTGTAATACACTACAGCGCTCTGTATCTACAGTACAGCGTATAGCGTCACATGGATCTGTAATGCAAGTTTGTGACGAGTTAAAGAAGATTAACAGTCGATCACATCCATTCTTATAAGCGGTGCTTAGAAAGTTGACTATCACTCAGGCAACGGGGCTTTATCTTATTTCACCCTCTCCCCTATTATCGCTCACAAAGCACTGGTAATCAATTGAATGTACAACTTTCATAACTTTTAACTCGGATATATGACAAGTCATCTGCATGAATAGTCAAAACTATTTTTCATCGACGTCACTTACGTGCAGGCAAAGCCACGACAAAAAATCTAAAACTCAGAGTCTGGCGCTCATTGTTTTTGAAGGTCTCAAGTTTGCAATAGCGAGGGGAGGACTTTTGATAAGGAGTCTAACTTATTCAGAGTCTGACAAGCGAGCTGTTCGTGTGTTGCTAGAGCAAGCGACGCTTGCTCGCATTTTTCGAAAAATTCCCAGCAGGTCAATGGAAACATTTATTAGAAGGAAATGAGAAATGACGATTCTGTCCCAAGATGGTATACTGACAGCGTTTTATCGACCCAAGAGTATGATTGGGTGCAAGACTTCAATGAATATCAAGAAAGAATTATATCGAAAGAGCACACAATTCAGAGGAAAACGATTCAGTGCGACACGATTTGAACGAATATAAACACACAAATATTAATTATAGCCCAAATGTAAAAAAATCTTCGATGGTCAAATCGAGAATTTGAAATTGGTTCCCACATAAATATGATCAATAATACTTTGCAAATGTTGTTCCTTCGAGTAAATGATCAATAAAGGCGTCGAGGGCCAGCGATCGAACCATTACGCCGAGCGCTCAACCGGAAAATCTGTCATCAGGAGAGGTAGCGACGCGACTAAGCGATCCGGGGGGTCGACCTCAGAAAACACATTGATTTTCTGAGTTTATTTGAATACTTCACGTGCGAATGATCAGTTGATATTACACCAAATATGAAACACACGTTAAAGCATAAATATCGTAGCCAAAGTACTTCTTGCCTGACGAAGTTGCAGGAAACATAATATCAAAATGCAAGATCTTTCAATTTCCTAATAATAATGAATATTGTAAACAGATCTGAAGAAAATTTTCTCAAGTGTGTATAAAAGATTCATATAGTTGAGTCGCGACTAAAACTAAAACAAATATAACTGCATTCGATATACTTCTTTGTGCATAATTATCTCTTATTCAAATATATATCAAAATAATCATAATTATACCTTATTTTTGCATAATTCAAATTTCATTTCAAGTACAGAACTAGACTACGTAGAATATTATGCTTTCTTGAGTATGCTTTGAGACTGGAATCTTCTTCAGGCACATTCCATCACAAAGATGACAAAATTTGTATTTTATATGTCGCCACCGCAAAATGTTTTCGGGACACCAATTTGAGCTTCAAAAATACGGTATTTATTTGAACCTTAATAAATCCACGGTTCGAGATAGGACCAATGTTAGCTGAGCTGTCGTGTAGCGCTCCAGTATATGAAGACCGAATACTTCATTAAAATTCTGAAGCTTGTGAGCGTATGGGCAGCAGTCCTAAGCTCTCTACCTTCTGTTCTAGGAACTAATTTAGAGCCTCTGCAGCCACGAGTGTACGAGTAATATTGCTTTAGCTAAGATGGAACAGAGATTGCGGCTGTATGTTTTTTTAATAAGTGGATGGTGTTGGCTCATTAATAAGGATTGTAACCGAGTATTCTTATCTTATAAAGTTTAAGGATGGAAAACAGTGAATCATTAACAATTTTTACGGTATTTGAAGTAATATGAATAATTTAGATGAAGTTTCAGTGCATGAATCAAGTTCACAACAGCACAATACTTATTACATGTTTCCGCCTACCGCGAACAAAACACTGATTTTGGTGTGACAGCATGTACGAGTATGGTACTGGTTAATCTAAAAAAGCAACGCTAGATAAATTTTTTTCATAACGAAGGATTATAGAGAAGACAAGAATTATAAGGTCAGAATGAGTTATGTCCTTCGATAATGAGTATAATTCAAAACTCTTCTAATTCTCAGGCTTGATTGGACTGAGTCAGAAAATTACCTTTGCCTACGCGATTATACTGAAGAACGGTCATTCACTACACTTGCCGTTATTTTTTTGCTTTCTCTGTGTCGTCAGAGATGGGGTCACTTGATTGCCTTCATCCGCACATGCGCCATTCTTGACACAGGCAAGGGTAGAGGCAGACCATGTCATTTTCAGTAATTTAGCCCTGGCAAATATAAAGAAGTCGACTCCGGACACTGGCTTTGTTTGGGACACTTTCTTTTTGGCATTCTCGAACATAAAACTCGTCATTGATGGTGTGACTTGATGTAAAGTTAATTTCGGTTGTGCAAACCGGTGCGTGCAGAGTGATCGCCATCTCAGACATTTCGGTTCGTGACGGAATACAGCTCTCAGATGGCCTAAGCCAGGAATGCACAATGACAAAAAACAGAATGTGTTTTTAAATCCGAATATTTATCTAGCAAACGTGCATGCTTTTAATTATATTTGCTCTCATAAGGTCGGCGGCTGCGAATGGAATGCAACATGTGAAAATTATATCAAAGCGTAGGTTCAGCTATGTGCTTGAAACTTGCGCGATTACTAATTTTAGTTTTTAAAAGTTCACTTAAGGCTTCGTAACTTAGCTGTTTGGTCCCGCCGAAGAAGTATCTTTAAATAGCACAAAATATTTGATACCACGGCATAATTTCAAGTAAAACTAGACAATAAAACAGTATCATTACTGTTTGTGCAGTAATCATATATTTCGTTGAGCGTTAACATTAATACGGTTTATCTAAGAACTTTGAGAACACATGACTTTGTGGTCAGTTCTATGGAAGACCTGCAGGAAATTGCTCTCGGTCGGTGTCATACTCTAGGCTTAAGGAAGTTCTGTTTGGACTTAGGCTTGGGAAGTCGTGACTTTGAAGTGGCTACGACACACCCTGCGTAGCGGGCAACACTTGTAGCACCGTGTACTGTGTCTTGTGGCGTGCGAGCGTGAGGCTAGCAATGAGATCCGTGAAGTACGAGCATGCTCCGCTTGGCCTACTTCAGACCTGCGCTAGGTAGGAGGTAAATGGCGGCCGACGTTCATCCCGAACTCACATGAAGCAGGGAATCTGTGCTCCATAAGCCTGGGGCAGGCATTTAAGTTCTATAATCCCTGGGAATGAATTTTAGGTTCCATAATCATGGGGAATGGATTTTAAGTTCTGCAAGAATTAGGATGCGATTTTAAGTTCTAGAAGCATTGGGAAAGACATCTAAGTTCTGCAAGCTTAGGGACATATATATCAGTGATTATTATTATTCGGTTAATAGTTACCACAAACATTTTAAACCAAATCAGGACACTGTGGATTCCGAGAATACTGTAAAAACTCAGCACAAAGAAACACTCATAATTTTTTAGTCAAGATACACTTCTAATTCACATTAGATTTTAATACCAAATATTGCAAACATGATTGAAAAAATAATTCAGTCAAAGTTAATTAGAAATTAAAACGATCTTTAAACCATTACTTGCTACTCGGATCCCCATAACAATGAAGAGCGGGAAAAAGAACATGGTTCCAACCTGTTCCTGGTTATTAATTAGTATTTCCTTAGGCGCGGTCACATTTGGGCGAGGCACTTAGGCGATGGTAGGCCCCCAAGAGGCCTATATGTAAAGCCACAGCCACACCAGCACGCCGGAGCAAGTCGGCCGTCTTGCTAACACTGCGTGATTTGGCATTACAACGCTGTGCCTCCTCTATACTTCCCATCAAGACAATGATCAGCTTTTGAAGACGTACGGTCGCAATCAAAGCACCGGTTAACTCCGGGCTTCATTAAACCCCGTCGTGGTGGAACCGATGTGTTCATTGTTGAGGACAACGTGCGGGACTTCCTCACGGATGAAATAGAATGCATGAGCTGGCTGGCCTTCGCAGAAGCAGCATTGAATTAAATTAGAATTCTGAAGTGCGTTCTCAGTTCTGCATTGCATTTGATATCAGAGCACCGATCGCATCCACAGATATTTTTTCGCTGTTGACAGCAAGGTTAAAGCTCCCTGAGAGACTACGATTAAACGCTTTCTTTGATAAGGTGGTTGTTTTCTTGTGTAGTTCACAAAATATTTGACTTTAACGTCTAGACATATTCTGTTGCACACACATGCATCACTGATTACTGTCCCCTTAAGATGAGAGCGTGACGTCATATACGAGATTTATTGTGTTAGATATTTTATTTCGTTAAGACACTGGAATAAACCTTGCCCAGAATATGGCTGTTTCGTCAGCACGAGTGAAAGAGAAAGTTACTGCGAAAAATATTCATAAACAAATGCGCATTCTGATGCTCTGAAACATAAGGCATAAAAATATCAATTGAATCACATCAGTTTTGCCGTAAACGAAGAATGAATTGCACTTGTGTCTTACATACTCGTATTAAAAATAACGAGTCCCTCACAATTGCTTCTTGTTGTCACATTTCGTTTCTTCAATTGTCTTAAAAGCTTTATCACGCACAAAAATTTCATGTATGTTATTTGCATTATTCATGCCCTGCAGGTGCTCAATTCTTATGGGAAATGAGGAACCATTCCGGTGATAGAAACGGAAAATCATTTCATTCGTCATAACAATGCGCGAGCATGATGGTAATTGTGACAATTTGCAAAGTTGAAACTCGAAGCAAACTTTTGGGGGACCTTTAGATCCCCAGGTACGGTCTGAAAAAATTAATTTTACTTCAGATATCTACCGGGCAAGCCTAATGCAGCGCGTGTGCCTGTGAAACAAATTGGGAAGAGGGCACCGGCAATCATGAGACCATCAAGTACAATAATTGCACACGCGCAGAGTATCAAGAAAAACTATGAACCCCGGGTAATTTGAGCTACGAGATAACTATCCTCGATTTTCTTTGACAGCTTAAAAACTTGGCAGGCGTCATAAGATCTGACAGCACGAGAACAAGAAAAGATGTGCAGCCTCAATTATAATGAAACCGCAAAAAATGGCATGACATCAAATCAATTGTTTTTGAGCTTATCAACATTATTAAACGTGTGATTTTGTCTACTTATGAATATTGTTTAGTAGAAGGCAGAAATGGAACGGGACGTAAGAAATTGCGAAAAGGTATTCATTGTCTTGTTTTTCTAATAAATGTTTTGCAATGTACGCTAAAAAAATCATGTTACAACAAGCAAACAAAATTTCGAAACTTACAGTTTTAAAACCTCTATTTTATGTTGCTCATTTCATATAGGTTATCATCCGCTTAACCCTTACATACCTCAATGAGTACTAAAACTTTTAAGAAAGAATGTGCCAATAACATTCAACATGTTCATTTGAAAATGTTTCAAAAATCAGTTTCTTTACGAATTCTGTCAAAAATTTTATCAAAATTCAATGGAAAGTATAATAACATATGTTAATTAACAGTATTTTATGCTATATATGAAAGTTTGTATAGAAGGCAACGGATGATTGTTTTCTCCCAGCCCTAACTCCAGTGTACTCCAGCGGGTGTAAAAACTCCTTAAGCCATTTTGAAGTGTTATGGTTTGTTATTGAAATTTCTGCAAGCGTGAGGGAATTTCACGTTTTGTTTCTTTACAGTAACTGGCTCACACACATTTATGATAGTGTTTAGCAGAAATATAAGTAAGAATACATGCTAGGTGAGTGAATCCCCGAGGCTGCAGATGAAGGCAGGGGAAACTCCATGGCTCGGTTATTAGATTATCAGGCAAAGTAAACGGTTTCCTTATGCCTTAATTCGACGAAGAAATCGTGTCCTTGAGTCCCTAGAACATGACCAGAAAATCAACTAAAAAGATGAATCGTACAATTTAGTCTGCAAGGTTTGTTTCGTTTACTTAGTAACGTCAAAAACAATTTTTAAATTCAGAAATACTCGAATACTCACGAGCAGTTCAGCTGGTTTGTATTCTTTACTTTATTAACTGCTTGATACCTTTCAATTTTTCCTAAAATTCTCTAAAACTATTCCATGGTCTCCAAAATGATTGAAATGAAAATTTCATCACCCAAAGGGGAGTAAAAAACGAAACATCGAATGAACAATAAATTCAACAACTGGAAACCTTTTCAGCTTGAAAAGGTCGCTTGTATCGTTACTGTGGGAACGTTGGGTTTGATGGGTACTCGTTCGGGCTCATATGAAGCGTGACAGAAAGACTGAGTGGCAGTTGTTGCGTGACGCAGGGGTGGTCACACTCGGCTTCATGTGTACACACGCAGGCCCCATTGACTGCGTTCTTGCAAGTGCGTGTATGTGAACACATCACACGTTCAGGGCGCTAGATTTCTAAACGTGAGAGTTTTGCAGTTAACGTAGAAAGTTTTTATTCGAGAAATTAAAGGTTATGCAGGAACAAATGTTTGAGCTTGTGGTGGAATTCTTAACCGAATAATAAGCGCTCTGAATTTTGCAATGACTTGTAGAGCAATGTATGTTCATTAATTTGTGTTGAACTTTATACATGTGAACAGTTGATGACAGTCACGTCTAGATACTTACACTGAAGTTGTACTTAACAGTCACTCCTTAATAATAAATTGTATCAATGAATACTTTAAAAATAGTTCATGAAACACGTTGAATTAGTTCACGTGATTCTTTTTTTAACGGAGAAAGGACGCGTAGTTAATTTGATATAAATGAAATGTCCTGCATTACGCATTGTTCTTATTACAATTCTAAAAGTTGAAGGTTATTCTGTGACAAGTTCATTTTTCTGGGAATCGAGCATTTTTATAGAAAATGTAACTGATGATAATATCAATTTTCCTGAACAGAATGGGAGCTCGGGTAGAAACGCACTGTACACAAATACAATCATTGGGTTCTTCCAAATAATACCTGTAGGTCTCAGGTCCACGTTAGTTTTTTTCGTCGTAAAATATTTGCCAGGCCAACAATTACGATGTGTACAAGCAATTTGCAAAACAGAACTTCAGAAAGCAGGAGACAGTGTATGTACACTACACTTTGGCGTCAGGAGGAGAATTTAGTGCACGTAATTTCTAATTGTACGTATAATCTTACGTATAATAATTACACAGTGGTTCTTAGAGAGTTGTGTACAAACTGTCGCTTCAAGAGTAAGAGTGGACTACGTTTATTATCACAAGTCAGGAAAATCAACGCTTGGCATCACTCAAGAACAAACAGATAATCCTGCACGCACGGAACCTACGTGTGGATTATTCACTGTGTAGGTGAGTAGCCGTCCGATCACAGATGAGACTAACTGGATAGGTAAGTAGTAGTACCTATACGCACTGTATAGGTACGAAAACACTGCATAGGTACGAAAACAGTACATAGGAGGTAGGAACCCAATGTAGGAACACTGTGTAAAGGTAGGAACACAGTGCATAGGTAGGAACACAATTCATAGGTAGGAACACAATTATAGGTAGGAACACAATGTAGGAACTGTGTAAAGGTAGAAACAGTGTGTAGTGGCGAGCTGTTCACAGCGTGCGCGATGGGGGCGAGGCCGTCCAGGCGCGCATGCGCCATAGGAAATGTCTCGGTAATGAGGGGAAGTGAACGCTTAGGTGGCAATTTTCCAAGACTTGCACCGCCGGAGCATTTCAGCGTTCTTTTTCGTTAATGTCTCTGAGCTCTGAATAAACTGTAATATTTGGTTCATGGCAAATGAATGAGGCCTGTGCCGAACATCGGTCCCTCAAATTTGTGAAATCTTTAATACAAAAACAAACGCATTTTTTCAGAGTTGTTTGAAGTTTGCTAGATAAAGTTGAAGATTTCTAACGACATGAGTAACAATGGGACTGGAGCTTCATCCGGTAATAACTGTGCTAGCTGCGCAATTCTATTGATCGTAAAGTGAGCAAACTTTCAATAAATGAAATATATAAGCCATAGTACCGCTGGAATTACTTCCATGTAAAATAAAGCTATACTTTTTCAGTCGATAAAAAAAGATTTCAGGTATGGTAACTACAGGTGAAGTTCTCCGATGAAAACAATATAAAATGATGACACCAGCAGAGCACAAGATTTTAACTCTTAAAACAATATATATAAAAATTTAAACCACGGCTTTCCTGAGAAAAAACTTGTTACAATTAACTGTGATGACGTATAGGAACTTTCTTACCTTTAGATCTAGAAAAGTAAAAAATAATTAGGAAAACTCGTTTTCTCCATGAAGAAATCAATGTATTGTATATAGTGATTGCAATGGCAGCGTTCACTTCCAATACGTACTGTGATATATTTTAAGATCTTCAAATACTTCCCTTACAATGAGTGCTAAATGGATGCTCTATAAATGAAATACCACCGTATTGAACTTCAAGGAACTCCTGTACTGTTTGTAGTACAGTGTTAGAATAAAGAAACTGCTGCTGTTCTTAGTGCAGTGTTCGAATGAAGAGATTGCTGCTGTTCTTAGTGCAGTGATCGAATGAAGAGATTGCTGCTGTTCTTAGTGCAGTGTTGGAATGAAGAGATTGCTGCTGTTCTTAGTGCAGTGTTCGAATGAAGAGATTGCTGCTGTTCTTAGTGCAGTATTCGAATGAAGAGATTGCTGCTGTTCTTAGTGCAGTGTTCGAATGAAGAGATTGCTGCTGTTCTTAGTGCAGTATTTAAATGAAGAGATTGCTGCTGTTCTCAGTGCAGTATTCAAATGAAGAGATTGCTGCTGTTTTCAGTGCAGTGTTCGAATGAAGAGATTGCTGCTGTTCTTAGTGCAGTGTTGAAATAAAAAGACAAATGGGTTTCATGATTCAAAAAAAGATATTGAGTAACTTATTAATAATAAATTTTCTTCCCAGTATGAAATAGTAAGTATTTGATGAACAATGACCGACAAAGAACGACATAGAATTTCTGAAAAAGGTATATAATTTAAACATTGGAATTATTCTCATAACAAGAACATACATAGTCCCTTTTTACATCCATTGAAAGAAGATAACGTAGATGGGTATAGAAATTGAATCATTTTCTCTAGATGTGCCGTTAGAAAGCGAGCTGCGAGAAGATACGTGGCATGCCAAGTGACTGACTGCTGCCGTACATAACAGCCATGACTGCGATTGTTTCTTAACGGCGATGACTTGTGCACTGCGAGACGCGACCGATGTCTCTATTGCATCACATCTCTGATCGTCCACACCAACATTAATATTGGCATCCACTCCATTATTTGGTATTGCGTCGTGTAAATCTGACTGGAAATAATGTCCGCGTGGTGATTCCAGACAGCTTCTTCAACTTTATTAGAAAATTTCTTGAACTGGTTGTGATTGGAACAAGAGAAAAAGGAATTGAGAAATCTTATTGCACATAGCGCTTTGAACGTTTTTTCTTTATGGGCAAGGAGAGAATAGAGTACAAGGTGCATTTAATAGCGAACACAGAGCATACGCTACGATCTAAAATTCTCACACACCGAGTGATACGAAGAATTGTCAAAGTTCAGTTTTAGTTTTCCAACGTTTTATTTCAGCGTGTACAGAACTAACACGCCAACTACATTTTCCGCAAAGAAATTGCTTCTCTTCTAGAGGAAGTGAGCGAGAGTAAATGCGCAGCCATAATCTCTGAAGATGTCAGTAAAATCTCGAAGCCGACAGGGCTCTATAATTTGGAGCACCTATCCTGAGTTGGCCACGCACCATTGACTCCTGGAAAGTGTTGCTAAATCCAAAAAAACTGAACCGACGTCCGTCGGTATTTGGCTACACACAGCTCTCCTACTGATGAGAAAACCTCCCTTTTGACTCTCAGTGCCTAACAAATAAGAAATGAGATTGTAACTAAATTGCAAAACATGGGGGGAGGGAACCATCATATCAGCAACGCTTTGAATGGACTTGATCTATAAGAATAAGAAAAGTTCTTTCGTGACTTGTAACAGAAATTTAAAGTCTCTAGCTTTTGAACAAGAAACTATAAAAATTTTCACTCCAGTAACGGGTGTTTTTTGTTTTTGTTTACGATGAACTCCGGTGTTAGTAACCTAAAAACTGGGTTATGTGATTGAATATTTAAACTGCACTAATATTATACTCTTGTTGTTAATAGGAAATGAATATAATCAAAACCAAAGTTCTCACGTAGGCAATAAAAGTTTTGTACCTAAAAATCGTTCACAGAAATATTGCATAAAATTATACATAGATGTTTTGACAGATCTATGCTTATTCATTACAGTTTCATTTCAAAAGGCTATACAACACGAAAGTCTTATTATCCTCACATGTAAAAAATTGGTAGGCAGGCCTTATTTTAAAATGGGTCGACTAGGAACTCTTCATCACTACTGATAAATTTGTTCATGTCTGCAATGACCATTGGTGTTCTGGTCATGTTGCGCATCTCCCCACGCAAGTAACGACTGCTCCACAGCAAGCATGCCACTATTTGTTGCTCGATAATAAATCTGTCAATATTTGAAAGCTTTCAGGGAGTGCGGTTAGGAGTGATCAATGTTTACTGCAGGACGCAAGTTAACGAAGAAGTTACTCTGCGGAGGCCATCAGTGGGATCCTGCGCTGACCAACGGACCTGTGGCACACAAGTATTTCTATGCCCTCCGAGATGTGTCTTTTGTTTAGGTAGAGGAACTTGAGTACGTTCGGTTCCATCCTCCCGACAAATCGGAAGAATTTGCCTGTCCTCGGTAAAAAAACGCAAAACGAGCAAACATTAGGCTTCTTCATTCATTTCTAAGAAACTTGTGGCAAATTTATATGTTTTCAAGTTTTGAAAGATCACTCAAGTCGTTGCAAGAGGTTTATTTTTGGAACGTCTCGCGTATACTTATCATGTTATGAAAATTCGGATTAAATAAACGTTTTAGCGGAGACGAGCAGCAGTTGTTTGTGATATTCATGCAATTTCTAGGAAGTTCCCACTTCACATTGTCCTGGCAGGGCTTGTCAGAACTGGACTGACGTACGATTACAATGGACCATAATTATTGAGACGTTTATTTAGGTACTGTGAGCTGAGCTACAGACGCACCGAGACAGGAAAATGTCTGAAACGATGCTGAACTGAAAACATTGAGCAACATTTAATACCTGTACGGAATCTCGAAAAAGTTTCACCAGATTCCTACAGTATTTGTTGAGATATTTTATACAACGCAGAAACGGTTGATACAAGAAATCCACACATTGCAAAAGTATACGACTGTCGGTAAAAGGAAACTATCACTAACGAACATTAGTCATGAGGGGAAATCTAACGACCATCTTCGAATAATAATGCTTGAATTGAGACCCTAAAATTTTGATAAACGTTACGTATTTGGATGTTCTTAGGTCTAAATTCGTTGAAGAATGCAATTGGCGCGGGAGCTGCGACATATTAGCACATGATTCACGACAAGTAGGCCCTGTAAACTTGAAACCACGTTTTTTAGTCAACAGTACAACTTCCGTCTAATAAATTAAGTGGATAGGATAACACAGACATGTTTAGAATTTGACTTTTTACCAAATTCTATGAGCTTGGCTTCATGCAAATTAATAGCTTCTTTCAAAAGAATGATGAAGCGATGCATACAACTAATAATACTAACCCTACATGCACAAGCAGGAGTAAATGCTGGGTAAAAATTTATTGTAAACTTGAAATCAACATTGCTCAAACAAATTCATGTCGACGAATTCGATAACTGAAATCGCAATAATAATACGACGTTACACAAATACACACCAAACAAAAAATCTGGTTCGACCGAAACAACATACCGCAGCCTTAGTCGTGAAAAAACTTGTTCCTTTTTTTTTATATGCATGACGATATGAATTACAAAATGTACTGAAATGTGAATGACAGTACATATATGCAATTTTGTACACAAGTCTTACATTCACCGAATGAAATTTTACACTTCTTTGATGAGTAGAATTCTTGCGGTTAATATAGGAAGTTGCGTGTTGTTTCTCATATATTGCAAACATTTGCTAATCACAAACTTTAAGTTATTCACTCATTTCTTAAAAAAAATACTCGGAAAGCTTTTCCTATTCAAGTATGATTTAAAAGAAATGATAATTCACATTCTGAGAAATTACCTCACTACGGTAAAATGAGTTTGTTTTTGGGCCACATTTCTAAGTAGTGAATCCTGGAGGACTGTAGAAGTATTTCAGTTGCAATAACATTCAAATTTGCCCTCACTTCCTATGATACGTGCAGGACCAAACAGAAAGGAAGTGAGGGCTTTGGAGTTTCTAAAGTACTTAATACGATACAATAAAAATAATAGTAGAAATAATCCCCTCTTAAGTAAACTCCAAAGTAGGGAAACATTGATGGTTTTGGTAAAAAAAAATAATACAATTATGAGGTCAGGGCAAATACTCACCTAAGTAAATCCCCAAGCAGAGAAGCATTGTGAGCTTTCGAGTTCCTGAGGCTCTAATGACGCTACAAAAATAAAAGCAGAAAACTTTTACAGATTTTTCAAGTACACCATCAGCCAGAAAGACAGAGAACACAGCAACAAGAGCAGAAAATATGCTCACCTTTTCAGTACACCACCAAACACAAAGACATTGGGTTGCTTACACATTACAGTACTTACCTCCTCAGCTCACCACCAAGCAGAGAAGCATTAAGGGTTTAGACATTTCTTCAGCACTGAACACTATACATACAGTTATAGGACCAGGAATAGTACTTATTTCCTCAGTACACCACCAAAAACACAAAAACATAGGGGGGCTTACGCATTACTTCAACACTGAACACTATATAGTTATAGAAGCAGGAATAGTACTTATTTCCTCAGTACACCACCAAAAACACAAAAACATAGGAGGGCTTACGCATTACTTCAACACTGAACACTATACAGTTATAGAAGCAGGAATAGTATGTACTTACCTCCTCAGCACACCGCCAAGCAGAGAAGCATTCAGGCACTCGGGAGGGGCGAGACGTCGCTGCACTTCAGCCACGGTCACTTTGTACTTGGAGGTGGAGGACAGGAGAGACAAGCGACCGGGCACGGAGCAGAACACGTCGTTGCCGCTCGGCATCGCGTTCAAACCCATGCCCTTCTCGCTTTTCAGGCCTGTTAGCCAACGTAAACTGTTATTATTTATGAACAATGAGGACCATTAGTATTCCTTGTAGCGCGTAGACTATTATTATTGATACGGTATATGGACACGAAGATAACACTCAACCTCCGACCGTGGTCAAAGAACGATCATTCCCGAGTATTAAGGAACGTTAATATTAATGATCATTAAAAATCGTCCTAATCGTCTTTGAGTATTTTTATTACCTACGTGCCTCAGCAACCACATAAATTCTGAAATAGTGCATGTACATACTTTTTAAATAGAGTAAATTTTTAATTTACGTATTATATGCTGTTAAAATTCCTTGTATGCTGGTATACGACAAAGCTATAGTTGAAATATTTTTACCTGCGCCCGAACGGTGGTTGATATCTCGACTAATAGGACAGCAAGGGTTAAAGACCTTCAATATGAACTGGGAGTTTCAAAGTGCGTTTAAGCCGAAAGAACCCTACAATAGACCATGATCAAAAGGGATGGTGTCATGTTTCCACAAGGAAAATTAACTGTGCTTCATTAGACACCTTAATATGAGAACCTTACTCTCTTCAATGAAGTCCCTGGGTCAATTATATATCAAATACAGGTTACAACAAAACATCCTTTTAAGCCTTTCAAAAAATTATGAAAAAAGGAAGTTATGTTGCCGCACCTTGTAGACGGTATCGACGTGTCTCAGCACTCTGAAGTCACGCACATATTAAGACATCACATGCTATGCACAATGCATTCAAAATATGATCAAGCTTTTTGATATAAAACATTATTATTAAAAAGAAATAATCTACTATTTTGCAGCGCTGTTTTGTGACAGTGACCACTTTACATGAATTAGTGAGACTAAAGTAATCAAAATATTCTTTCCCACAAGCACACCACAGCCATACATGTATGCTGTAGTTAAGCTTCGTCCCATCTAGTGAAAACCCCGATAGAAACATTTTAATCTGGTGAAACAAGCGCATGGCGGAGAAAATCTCAAAAGAGATCTCCGTGGACGGCATCTGTTTAAACACACAGCAAATAAGACATATGGGAAAGAAGAAAGAGTAGCCTCCGAACAACATGTGAAGACCCACAACTAATAGTTGTAGAATCTTTATGAAGGATTGAAGAACCTCATCTATTCAAATTTGCCTAAACCTTTGTATCACGCATTGCAGAATCTATAAGAAATTATACAAATTGCAGAACCTCGAGTGACGACGATAGAAGAACCTCAGGTATGGCGAGTGGCAACACCCACGTGTGGTACAGTTTACTGAACTCGAGGTAGTCTGAATTGCGAACCACTTGTAATAAAGGTTGCAGCTATTAAGAGATATTCTTCGTAGGATCTCGAGATAGAAGCAATAGCATGTACGTGAGAGGCTCACAAAGTCCTGCTTTACTCTTTTTCTGTCATCCGCAGGAGGTGATAAAGATAATCACCGCTAAAAATAATTAATAGTTCTCAGATAAACTCTTGCATAGCCACAAAGAATGGAATTTATGTCAGCGATCATCAATGTTAATTAGGGCAGCCGGCCGCAAAAAAATTGCCGATGCCAGAAAGTTTTAGGAAACTTACGAACGTTAAAAGAATTTAGGAATATGATTTAAAAGGAACAAGTTCAGCTTATGATTCAACTTGCGACGAGGTGTTACAGCAATTAAGTGAGATTACGGGCTTGATTACAATGCTTTTATATAATTATAAATGAAAAAATAGCATAAAATTGAAAAGGAATGCCATAGAATTTGTCGAAGTATGTAATACAACATTATTGGCATTATGAGTGAATGCTAAAAAGTAATAAAGCTTCTCAATTAGAGGGCAAAATACAATGAGTGATGTTTTGGTTCACTTCCGTGCAAAATGTTGATGGGAATTCTATGTCAACTTCGTCAACTTCGTTAGTTCCCACTGAATTTTTCTCTCATAGACTTTTCACCCAACTACTGAAACTCACCATCTAAAAATAAATTTTGCGCCGTCACTTTTGATCGATGCACTGAACATCAAAATCCAGAAAAAATACCACAAATGACTTTGATAGCCTGTGTGCGCCTTTGTTCACATTTCAACATTAGTGCATAGTATTTGAGAATCTATTGTTTCTTTACTAAAATTCTCTGATTTTTGGACGGTCTCAGAAGATGATTTTCAAGTAACTCAGATGTTTAATCACGTGTGCACATGAGTTACTCGAGTATCTACTCAAACACATGCTAGAAAAAATAAAAGCATTCAACTCCACAAAACACACAACGAATTCATAAGGGCAGCAATTTGAATAATCTTCATTTCTGATCATTTTGAGAATGGATAAATCGTTAAAATATTATGACT
This sequence comes from Trinorchestia longiramus, assembly GCA_006783055.1. NCBI lineage: Eukaryota > Metazoa > Arthropoda > Malacostraca > Amphipoda > Talitridae > Trinorchestia > Trinorchestia longiramus. The sequence continues at coordinate 113,923 of VCRD01000483.1, forward strand.
AACTTTTCACACAGGATTAAAAGTTACTACATTCATTGCTGTTCAAATTCATATTCTTAGGTAGCACAAATTTTGAGTTACCATCAAGTTACAGAGAGAGTTAAGAGCCCCATTGAATGACACTTAGCTCGTTTTTATACATCGCGACAATGTTTCAGGAAGTTCTGCGTCATTGCATCGAACCTAGTGAAGGAAAAAGGCGAACAGAATAATTTCAAGCAGCAGAGATAAATCAATTTGTCAAGGCACTGAAGTGGAAGAACAAATCTTCACAAAAAGTTTGTCGGAAGAGCATGACCCGCGTCAAAAGAATTCCTGAGCGTAACGCGCTGTCAGTGCAGGGAGCGATCATTGAAGCCATCGTCATCCTGGACTTTTTGTTCAAATTAATTAAGAAGTAAAAGGATCTTGACTCCAATTTTGAACACAAGTACCGTAATGCCACCGAAAAATTGATCTAAATGAATGAATATTTACGTCGCGCGAAATGTTATTTCCTGATGAGGGATTGTGGGTGCTATGGCTAGAAAACAAAATTCCGTAATATGAAATCGAAATATTTATTTCAAAACTTAATTTTCGAACGGAGCCTTCACTGAAGCAGCTATATGAATGCTTAACAATCTAATTTAATTAAATCGAGTCAATCAATTGAATGATTTAAACTTATTCAAAATATTATTATTGAGTAAACATCTCAATTTTCTACCTTGTGAAATTCTAGCAGCATTATACTAGAAGTCACTAGAAGCACACATACACTAGTCAAGAAAGAGACAAGACTGCTGCCTCACTAGATGCAATACCGAGGGCGCGCAATGTACTACATTCACGTTAATAAATACATCTGAAACCGTACATTTTGCTAGAAATATGTTCGCACGCAGGTAAGTATGAAACCCTATAACGACTCAATGAAGATACGGGTAAAGGATTATCGATTCGAGGAGAAATAGCCATCACTCTAACACCTAAGTTAGCATTGGGATAAAACATATCTCCCAATTTCCCCTACTAACCATTAAAAAGAAATCATGCAATTGGATTTAAATTTATTTTCTTCTGATGCAATTTCCGAAAACTGTCATATTCCTTCTTATACCACGACTGTAGAGAAGTGTTAAATATTGTCTACTGAAGCCCCTAAATGCTACATATCATAAATGTATACAGAGACTTCAAATTACGAATGTCACTCTTGTAGTTATTGTTACGAAGTGCAATTAAAGACGTTCATCGAAATGCTGATAAAATAAATTTGGCAATATTATCGCTGAGAGTAATGCTAATTTTCACTGTAGAAGCCACTTTATTCAAATATTTTATTCAATTTAAGAACCACCTTAACATTTTCAACCCAATTTTCATTCGAAGTCGTATGTGTGTTTTTTTTAGTAAGAATTTCCTTGATTATGAGGGGCGATGATGTTGACATTGTCTATCTCATTAACCGGATGCTGGTCACCACTGGAAGTCAATGTATAACATAAAGTTGGGAGTGCGCATATGTCTCAGTTGGTCATACGTGTGCGCAATGATATATGTACTCGTGTACAGTCTCATCAGAAACGGGGTGAAAAATAATCCAAGAAATAAGCGAATGAAGAATGGTGTTCCACGTAGCCTGAAATGTTCCAGCGACCTGCTTCAGTTTAATTAAAATCCCAAAAATGTGAACCGCCCGAGCAATGTAGAGGAGGAAGAAGGAGGGAGTTATCAGGGTGAAAAGGAGGAAGGGGTGGTGAGAGTAGGGAGGTGTCAGTAGAACACCGGGGCTCAGTTCGGTTTCTTCAACAGCAACCTCATGCATACAAGTTAAACAGGAACCTGCTCCATGCTATTTATCAACCCAAATTGAGTTATAGAAGAAAGTTGAAATGTTTGGCTATTTTGACATAATTTGATGACGTTTTCATGACTAGTCAAGTGACAGACTTCCTAAAAATTGTAATAAAATTAAAAGGTATTTCACAATATACTCGGGGGCAGAGATAAAGAAAACAATAGAAGATGAGGGAGGTGTGATCGCAAAATTGTAATAAATAATTCAACTACTTGCTAAACCTAGCACCTGAAATATAAGCACCGACAATTATCTGGTTCATTATAAATTGTTTCATTTTAAATGCCTACATATACATAATTAGCCGCAATGAATCCTTAAAATTAGTTTTAACTAAGTTAACTTGCTATTTAATCATCAATAAATTCATATTATTGATAAAAACTATAATAAAATTCATTGAAAGATGGTGTGTTAGAACTCACCGAAGCTGTCGTGCTTAAAAATGTCGCCTGTGAAGGTTCCCTCCGAGTCCACGATGCCCTGCAACACAAGAAGAATAGGCTTCAGTGAAATTAATTCCACGATCCTTGAAAGGCTTATTCCAACCATTGTGACTCAATTGGCTTGCGACAAAATAGCAATCGAATTAACTTATAAGAGTTTGATTATAGCTAGAGAGAACGTGACTAGTGTTGTTGCTAGTATTTTACTTAGTTTTTACCTAGAGTTAACTGAAAAATTAATTTTAATAGATTAAAAAACATATGAAAGTTTAGATAACGAAAATACTAGATATTAGAGACATCCGTATTTTCCTCCTATGCAGGCAGGGTGTATGCAATTAAATATCATAGTTCTTAAGAGAAAACATAAATCATGTTTTCATGAAAGTGAAACAAATTAAAAAGAGTGAAAAAAATACCTCTGTAAGAAACTAGAGTGGATTGTAATAAGTTTCAGAAGGAGCAATAAAAGTGAAAGATGAAGCAGAACTTGTGTACTCGGTAATTGCGGAGGTGTTAGACTGGCTTCATTCTAGTTTCAAAGCTCCACTTGAAGAACGCGATCGTTTCGAAAGAGAAAAAGTGCACGGGCCCTGGAAGATCTTTTGTGTTCGCAAGTATGAAATCCTTCTTGCTGACAAAAGACAAGCATGGAGTGAGCTTGCAGAGAGCTCATGACTCTCGGAGTACAGGATAATAAGGCGAACAGCTGCCAAAGAACACGCCGCTGTAATTGCATGCAAAGCAAAGGAGCTCGACAAAAGGTAAGCCCTATGCTTCACCTGAGCCCCTGGAGGGGAGAGTGTGGCGACAGAATTTTATCGGTACATTGAAATTATTCAAAGGTAAGTAAGTTGAAGAACAAACAACAACGAGGACGAGGGCAGATGTATTCAATTGTTCAGGGCGTGTCTAGGTTGATGATTTGAACATTTGGCATGCATCAATCCTTGCTCCAAAAGGAATGTAATATTTTTGTTCCAGAATGTTAAGAAACACAAAATTTAAATGACGCTTCTTGCATACCTCCTTAATTGAACTTGACTCGGGTTATCATAATGAGCTCCAAGTTGGACGACAACTCCATGCACTCGTGATATGGACAGAACAATTGGTATGCGTTAATATTTGAAGCATTTAAATGTCTCAGACAGCAAGAAGAAATGTTAGCTTGAAATAAAAGCAAGATTCTACTCGTTTAATAAATCGACCTCCTTGGGGATACAAAAATAAAAGAGAAACTGTGAGGCTTGCCAAAAATGAACCAATTCAACGAGTTGCGTAACAACAGTTACTCGTGAGGTCACACCTTCCTGTGCATAATATCTAAAACTGAACGCTAGTTCTAGTGTACTCCACGTCTGTTTCAGCTTCTGAGATACCAAAGGTTAGTCGAGAAAATTATGAGGATGAATATTGTGCATGAGTGAACCCATGTCAGATTTAATCTTATCTGAAACTAAACAAAGTATGCATTATAAGACAAATTAATACTATATGTTAGCTGTTAGAGAACAAGCGTTGTTGCGATTATATTTTGAACATTTATCTCGGTGAATGAATGCGGTTTAGTAAACAAAAACGGTACGTCGTATTTGTTATGGTTAATGACAGGGTAAGCGAGATTAAGAGAATAAAAATAAATCATTCTGACCGCAAGCACAGCATCCCACGACCTGGCGGACTCCACTCGGCGATATCCTCTGGATCCCGGCATTATGGTGCCCCCACCACCACCTCCACCACCTCCATTCCCGACACCAGTCTGTTCTTCTACAGTTTGGCGTCTAGGGTCTAGTGGCTAGAGAAAGATGGTAGGATGGTTGTTAGTTGATGTTGGTTAAACAAGCGGTTAGTACACCTATGTGATTCATCACCAAGTAACAGAATAGAACAAGGCAACAGAAACGAGCCGTTTGGCCCATTCTTGTTATAACATATCAATCCACGAAATTCTGAAATTTGTTTGCGTAATTCAAATGTAGGAATGACATCTATCTAACCTTAAAATAAAGGAGAGAAATAGCAGAACGTTATTAAACTAAGCATCCAGAAAAAAAAACCGGAGGACTGAGATTGAGAAATGCATACTTTGTACAATTGGTCACAATGTTGCATAGAATTAAGACAATTAAGTATGAATGCTGGTGGAACAATCTGTAAAACTGATCACTAATAAGTTGTCACTAATAACTTGGCATCGTTAATAAATTGTAACCAATATGGTTATTCAATGTTACAATGCTGACTTGGAAGTTAATTTCGCGGTAAAAGTTGCAAAGTATTTTCGAGTTAGATCTCAGTATTAACTATGATACTTTGCTCGTGAAACTTGCTTTGCCTTATTTTTTCCTTTTGACTTACTTGTTATGAAATACATTTAATTTCGTTCCCTTCAATAATTTGGAAGCAAAATTTCAAAAGAATCACTGAGTACTTAAAAACATTCGCGTTCTCTATATTGAGGACGCATTTTAGGATCGTGTGAGAATTGGAAATTACAGAATACTGAGGTGCAGAGATGATAACTCTACGGTATTACAAGTAGAGTGGCGAAAAAAGTTTGTTCAGCATATATGTTTTCAAGTTGAATTTCAACCACAGTTTCCGCACTTCAGTGGTAAACTTCACTCGAGAATTCTGGGAAGGTTTGACGGAAATTTAATGAAGATTTGGCAGCAATTCAGTGAAGGTTTGACAGAAATTCGGTAAAAAGTGACGGAAATTCAGTGAAGGTTTGACACAAATTCAGTGGAGGGTCGAAAAAAACTTAATGATGAGTTAAAAAAAATTTAGTAAAGGCTTCACTGGATTTCAGTGAAAATTTGATGGAAATTTGGTAAAGGTTAAATGCAAGTTGTATAAGAAGACTGCAGTTTAACATCTTGTGTGAAACATGCAGCTCTAATTCAGCTGTCACCTGCATCTCAAAGGATAGAGAAGGGAGGTAAACGAAGAAGGAAATGGAACAAAAAGAATCATTAAATAAATTGATCCACCCACCAAAAAAAAATACTAAAGAAGAAAAATATGGACATGTGAACCTGAAATTTGCATCTTGAACCAACTCGATCCCGTAGTAAAAACAGTTTTTCTAGGCGGTCAGGAGTAATTCCTACGAGAAACACGCAAGCGCAAAGCGAACTGAGAAACAAGGACACTTAAGTTATTTCTTCCCCAGGGAAGCTCAGATTAATATCAAGTAGGTCTGAGTTTCTTACAAACCCAGTAGGACAACACTGCGTAGTGTACCTTTATAAAGTACGAGTTTAAAATATGGCGCAGAACTATATCAGTAACACAAGTACAGAAAAAATAAACAAAAATTGTCCATAAACGGGATGCAGTGCATGTATATAACTCATTAGCTCTTTGATTTCATTCATCATTCTTCCAAGTTAATATTGGTCAGTATTTATTAATAACATTGAAAATTTTGAATTTCTAAAAGCAACAGGAATTGAAGTGGGCCCCCACTAGAATGTTTTTTTACGTACTAAGTAAACCTGGACGATTGACCGCTCTTGAGACACATTGCATGGACACAATCCCACCATCCTATCCTCAGGGAACACACAAGACCATGAAGTGTAATCAAAATAAAAACAATAAAAGTCTGCTGAACAACTTTGCCACTGTGATGGTATATGACCTTCTGACGATCTAAAATACTTTAAAAATATCGTCTCATAGGGCTGAAAAATCAAGAATGAGAATCGATGTTAGCAAAAAAAGTTTTCTAACCAGTTTTCCCAAGATACGCTCAATCACCGTCAAAATTTTGATAAGAGATGGCAGTATGACGCATGCGGGGCTGAGGATGCTGTTTATCAAGAGAGCTAGCTCTCGATCCCGTAATACAAACTCTAGCACGTCTTCGAAGAAACTTAGGGTCGAAGAAAGAAAGCTTCACGCATATTTATTGCAGTTGTTCTAATGTAGGATATCTTGGAAGGGAAGAGAAGAGGATGACGAGCCAAATTTTCTCTGGTGTGCGATATATTTGCGATGTGGTAAGCGGTGTGTGTTGACCATACAGACGACTGACGTACCACACAGAACAGCACCTACACATACAAATGACGGACCCAAAACACAGACTAGCACCTAAACACATCTCCACACGTGCCACCTTCCATTACAATGTCACGAGTCTATGACCTTCCTTAAAAAAAATTCTGACTATTGAATAAAGTACTAACTTATCCGAATTAAAAACATTTTCTCTGGAAAACTATGGCTGGAAAATATCTTTCAACTCTCAATAACCTCAGAAAACAAATACTGAAAAATATAATACCGATGCTGAAAAATTGATGTAAATGTGCGAATTTTTTACATCAGCACAGGTCAGTACATACAGAAAAATTAACATGATAGATCCATCGTTCCAACAACAGTAAACACTATTATTTTGTTGCTCAACTAATGTCTTTGACTATTTGAATTAGAATTTCTGGAGAAGGTTCAAGTTGAAGGCTCGTTAATTTCCTTAGAGTTAATGGGTCGACTTAGAGACCAGAACACACCCCCAAATGACTGTCTGTAGAGTGCTGGTTGTCTAAGACCACCTGCCAAAGACAATACTGAGCTCCATCGGACCATACCGTGTCTCCGGCGAGTCCTGTGAGTAAACATTGCAATACCCACGGCGCGACGCCTCGCTGCCTTTCGACAACTCCATATCAACGCTATGCACACCTGAGAGTCATAAAATGTACGGTCCCAAGGCTATGAACCGCTCTACATGCCAGGGTGCTAAAACGGACCATCCTCAAAAACTGAGAATGGGTGCAAAAACTGATGATGGTACTGCACTCCACAGCCTAGGTCGAGAGCACCGTTCTGGTTCAACACGCTTTCTCGTTCGTCACTTCTTAAACAGATAATAGTCATGGGCAGCGAGAACTCTTTTAGCCAGGAGCGATAAAAAGGAATCACAAGATATGAAGCTGTTGACGGGACAAATTTGGCCAACAGCTCGCGTGTTTGTCAAAACAAACCCATTCATGCTCCAGTTCCCTTGCAAACCACAACGACAAATTAAAAAATTCTTCCGGCCACATTTGAGTGCCGGGGTACCGTTAATGCTCTTTGTCCGTTGACCGAAGGATGCCACACTCCCAATATTGTTATTGTGGTCATCTTCCACGTCTAGCCTTACTCAACAAACATGATTTACACTTCGCTCATGGCTAGTTATTTTCTTGACAAAATAAAAACGAATAAGAAAAGTACAGTGCTAAACAATGAAATAATGAACCAAAAGACGCATTAACAAACGTCTTCTGAAAGATTTATTTCTTCAGGCTTTTTAATTTTACGCTAAAAGAAATTTAAAAAGTGAGTCATTCTTTAGCAAAAAATTATTCTCATTTAACCCATTAAAACAGGTTTTGTCACCGAGAACATAACACAGTGAAAGAAGTTTATGGAGGGTAATGAGGAGGTCGGACGACTTAGAACTTGTGAAGATCACGGGAGATAGAACGCAATGAAAAAGTTTATTACGGTAGAAAGCCTCGTCTAAAAATACTTCATGCAAGAGAGAATACCATAAGATATCTTTCAGCCTATACCTCACATTAAATGATGCGTTGCAGTAATCTGTACATAGCATGCATGATGTACGTATCACCACATTTTTTACACACATATGAAAATACATTCTTCAATGTCAATTCTACGTAATTGAAAAAATTAAACTTCATGTTCGGGAACGCGTACAAGCCAATTTTAGAGTGAACTGTTACAGACTAAGAAATACTTAGCTCTCAACTGCACTTCAAAGCATGTCTTCAAAACACCACCTCGTTGCAAGTCCGCTTCAAAATATTATGGTAATTGAAAGCATAAAAATTTTAAACACATATGGACCACTAGAAACAATTCATCTTATTCCAATAGGCTCTAAATGTTCTACTAAAAAAATTGTATAAAATTACACAAAGTCTTCGGATATGAATGTGTGGGATGTGAATGATAACTTGTGTAACATTGTGTTCAGTCAAAAATGTCTTTGTCTTCATAGGGTTAACCCGCTGCTAAATGCAAGGCCTTAGAGTGGCACTTTTAAACGAGGTTTTCATTTTTCACCGATACCGAACACCAACGCTCTTGCATTTTTTCAGTTTTTTTAGAGTAACGAATAAGTTATTTTAGTATTTTGTTCTATATAATTATATATGTGTCGAAGTAAATGACACAACATGATGACCATATGTTCACTTGCATGTATAAATAGTGAACACGATTTCCTGTGCCAATAATACCAATTAATATTTTTATGATGTGATTGAAAAGCATCAAGATGAAAAAAGACTGTCGTAAAATACAATCATTATCATTTCCTTCATAGATTGATTCCATTTACAATTTTACTTCCAATTCTTCAAAACTTAGCTTCGCACGATCCTTGAAATGTGCTAGAAAACACGCCTAGTTAGTTTACTCCAACCTAGGAGAAAAAATCAGAGAGGTGAAACTCACAGAAAGGTAGATGAGAGCCCCCGAATTACTTCGAAAAGCGTAACAATTTTCAGCCTTTTAATAACCCTATCTTGTTCGAACAAATTTTGAGGAAAATACAAGGCTGAGCTTAGTGAAGAAAGTTCAAAACTGCGCATGAAGAAGTTAACATCCGATAATAAGAAGTGCGTGAGAAGAATGTAGGACGGAAGGTTCGGGTAGGCGCTTACAAGCCCAAGACAAATGGGATCTCGTTCAGCAGCGGGTGCGCTGCTAAACAAGGTAGTCTCGCTTAAATAAAAGCCCTCGAGTTTAGAACGCTACAGACAAATGACTGAAGACATGGGTGGTCTCTGAACGTTCCTGAGAACTCAAACCAACCATAAAATTGTACAAGGAGTCATCTCGCCTGCAAAGAAGTAACAGAGGACTTCAGTCACGATTTGTCGACGGTAATTTGAATTTGGCAAAATGATAAATGGTGGCTTGCTGGAGACGTGCATGCTCAATTGAGTAAGCTCCTCTGCAATGAAGCTAGTAGGCCTCAAAGTAAGAGAGACAGTCGGAGCAACAGAATTTACTGAACGTTTTGAACCTATGGGCAACCTCACCCTCCATTGAGAAAAACCTGAACTCGAACCTCGTGGAGTAAATACGAGTAATGCGGTTGCAGTAACTGCAAAGCTCCAAGTTCCACATGAGCTGAGCTGCGCAACAAGAATTGTATGATCACTGAGACCAACAATTTAATCAGCCATAAGCTCTACAAAATTCCTGGCTGCTCTCCGTAAGTAACTTAACTGAGCGAAAGATTTATGAAATGCAGTAAATGGACTGGTTCCCGATACTGCTAATTCTCTCAACAACTGTCTATGCTGCTATAGGATTCAGTAGATCATTAACCGACTTTGTGGAATGTGCAATGAAACCTTTCCACTGACACTTACCAAAGGGTAATGACTACTAAATGAATTTTATTATAATACCTAAATAGTTCTAAATTTATGCAAGTTTGTAAAGTTTATCAATAAAATATTGACGACAATTTCAGTCATTTTAACACCCTATTGTTTGTTGAATGATGAATTTAGAGAGAAGAAGAATTTCTTGTACTCGTCTCTGAAAATAATTTTGCCATTGTGAGTTACCGATTGTGTGGGTACAAGGCTTTACAGGGTGGGCCGTAAGTGAGAACTGCAGGTGCAGGATTGTTAGTAGCACTGCTACGCTAGCAGCACAGAGGTAACTTAGTTTTGACCCTCCCTTTATACAGAGAAGTGGTAAAACTTCGCCCACCCTTTATACAGCAAGCAGTGGAGGAACTTGGCCCACCGTTTATACAGAAAATAGTGGTAGAACTTGAGCCACCCTTTGTACAGAAGACAGTGGTAGAACATGCAGAAGAAATACTACTGAATTAACTTTGTTAATATATGCATCTTACACAATGCGTTCAAAAACTAAAAACTGAGGCATTACCCACTGTAATATTTAGAGAATAAAATTTTTGAAACCAGTTCTGAATAGTGGAAACCGCAGCAGAAAAAAGTACGATTAAATACTATAACCGAAATGTCGGTATTTTGCTTACTCGTTCAAGTTACAATATATGTATTACATTTTATATATCCTTTGTGGGGTTCATTAAGAGCGATACACGCGAAAGAAGTTTTTCGTACTTGATTCTGACCAGAGAGTGAGAGGTTTCCCAAGTTGAAACCTCAAGGCTTGTTCATTGCTGGTCCGTTTTTGAAGTACATAATTGCGAAGAACTACCGCCGGCGAAATTTTACTAACGATCTTGCAACATAACTTACTTGAAAAATGAACTGACATTTTGATCAAATTCACAGTCATATTCACCACGCAGTCACGCAAGCCAGATTCTTACGAAACACTTGTGGTAGTCTCTCACCGCTTGGTTGAAAGGCCAGAAAGACTGCAATAGGAGGACAACAAATTTGGTCTGCCATTCGCTGACGTGCCAGGTCAAAAGCCGTCTTCTGACGACTGGCTCGCATTCACGCCCGCTTCGAATACACGTGCGGCCCGCATGAGAAGGCTATCACTATTACATACAAGCTCGCTCAGTCAGAACTCGGAAATAAAAACGGTGTCACGAATCTAGGATACCTGACTCCGATTTCATTAAACGGGGTTGTACTCCGAAGATTCACACGAAAAGCTTCGACTGGAGCGGTCCAGAAATTAGCCAGACTTCTGTTATATGTACACCTCAATTCATGGTCATGCATTCTGGAGCTCCCTGTATGTATTTACTTACAAATTTAGTACCTAAAGTGAACATACAAATTTGAGAATATAACACAGATGAACGAAATGCAGTGAAGACTCACGATGTAATCTTATAAAAACAGTTATTAGAACAGATTATGTGCGCCTCAGAAGTTTTAATAACTCCTTTGATTTCAATCATACATTTATTTATTACCATAGAATATCAAGGAAATAAAATTATTCCGATTAGAAAAAAGTATTCAGAGAATCTACCAATCAGGCTGTGTAGCATAAATGTAAGGCTTGCATCAAAAAATTCATTGAATAAATTCATAGATATTTGAGTTTGACCACTCTCACCGCTGCAATACAAGCGGTTTCCTATTCATGTTATCAGATTCATGGTGAAATAATTGTAAGACTAAAGGGCATCACGAAGGAAAGTTACTTTCGTATATTGAACGAATCAAATAAACTACAAGTAGAAAGTTCTCCCTCGGGCTACTAAAGTAATGAAATAAAAACCCGGTTCACTGAAATAAAAATTGAAGCATTCTTCACCAATTATGAACAATTTAACTTATAAGTACTGTGAAAATGCAAAGCGTTGCAATTCCATCATTTGTTTATGAATGTTGCACAACTGGTGAAGACATACGTGTGCAAGCACAATGCCTAACATTAAACCATGGATATCGGTCAAAACTTCAGTAACTGCCCCCACGGACCTTCATAAAATGATCACCTTCCACACAGCAGCTACGCCAATGGCGTGAAGTGCAACAATAAGTGGTACGGAAAGTTACTGGTTGCAACACGCGTGACTCCGACCCACGGAGGCCCATTGCTGAGCCAAGCGTAGTGGTAGGGCGCTGCGTGGTCTTCTACAAGTTCTAGCGACGGCAAACTAAATGGATGAATTCTTGCAGGACTCGCTAGCTTAAAAACAAAGAAAATAACATTTTTCGATAAAACCGACATAGGATGAGCGTAAATAATATTTATTTGCTCCTTCTGTACGCTGAAAAACATGCCAACTGAAAGCTTGAGTGGACAAATTCTGAAGCCAAAATTAGGTTTTCCTAGTTGTTTTTCTAGGAAAACTAATTTTTAACGGATCGTCTACGGTACATGACTTCATAACAATGAACATTAATGACATATGGGAGTAACAGAACCTTTATATGATCTCTTGAACATAAATTACAAAATACAGTTTCTAACTCAGAGTGAGAAAGTTTAAACTCCAAATTAATTTCGGCAATTAATAACTCAATGAATATTTTATTTCAGCATGTTCTGTAAGTCATATAAATGAAAATTATAGCTGAAACAGTATTGAACTAAAATGTAAGGTTGTTCGCAATCAGAATTGAGCAATTTCAAAAGCAGCGCAGTTTAATTCAGTAGTGATCAGGACACCAAGTCAAATGTAAGAGCAAGGAAAACATGACGGTAAGCTTATTCAAGTCTCATTCCTACTTTAAAAAATTTTCGTGAACAAAAATCAGGAATTGACTCTCATAAACTTACGTGTATATATATATATATATATATATATATATATATATATATATATATATATATATATATATATATATATATATATACATTTGACGGACGTAAACATATTTTTAAAACTAAAGTGATACAAATGTTAATTTTTGTATTTCATTATATTATACCATCCAAATATGTTATACAAAAGTTGAAAAAAAGAGTATCTTTCCATAATGCCAGTTCTCCCCTCATAAGTACAAACGGTCACATCGTGATCCTTGATTCAGTGAGAAACTGTACAAAGGCCTATGAAATCGTACTGGATGTAATTTTCCGTGGAGGTCCACACTTTCTCTTTCTAAACTGAGTGCATGAGGGAACATTGGTAGGCAATTGATTATAGCTGTCGTCGCTTGTGCGAGAATGACCGGGTCAAAGACCCAGCGAAGTTTCTGTGACCATTCACCATAAGTCACAACTTTCCAGATGGTCTCATTAATTATTCGAGCAGTTGGTTGCTTCATCAAATTGCCTTAAAAATGGTTGATTACTTTTCGCCGACGCGTGTGCTGTCACAACAAGCAACGCAATTTCAAAGCGAAGTGCAAGTGGATACGTACTATTGTATTCATTATTAAAAATAGAAGAAGGAAATAATCATGAAAGCCTCGGCATTCAAATTATATGTGTTAAAGTCCTGACGATGATAATTATTACTAATCAATGATAAATATGAGCATGGAAACATACCTCCAGTCTACCAAACGTAAAACGGAAGTAAGAACGCCCAAGAAACCTCATTAAGCTTCTTGACCAAGACTTTGAAAAGGAACGCAAGGTTTTCCATGACACTTTCTCGAGGTGAGAAGGCCTTGCACTCGCTGGATTGGCGCGCTGGCTGGCCGCTAGTAATGAGCCAGCAATTCTAAACTATGGTCCGACATTGCACAAACTATTTCATTTCCGGCAGACTACACTTAACTGCTGGCATTGCGACAGACTGGTCAACGGGGGAACCCTTACTTTCAAGCGAGTTTGGAAGACCACGCAAGTGTCTCAAGAACACACAGGGAGCGAAGGATTCAAGGCAATTATGCGTGACACTTGCAAAGTGTTCTTGCTTCTCAAATCTGCACAGGAAAACCTAGTAACTCATACAAATATCGAAATGACATTTTGGTATTTGAATTACGAGAATCAAGATTGTTATTTTTCAGGCATTCTCTCTGTAAAATTGGCATCACTGATTAAGTCAGGTGGGCGTGGCTAGACTGGACAGTCATAATCAAGGTAATGATTTGCTGAAAAAACTTTAATGCTCAGGACTTGCAACTCCCGATAATTGGAAAGCCATGACTCTAAAGTTTTCTCAATGAAATTTCAAAAGAATGCAATTATTCGCGGTCACGTGACGAATTCGTCGTAATAGAAAGGCGACTACAAGAGTTGTTCGGATTAAAAATAAATTTCTCAAAAAATTCGTGGAACTCATTTCCCTACTTTCTCAATGGAATTATAATTTCATCTATTTATTAACAATTTCTTTTAATTTCATATTTAAAAGCCTGGGCATGTAACACTTGTTTACCACTAGCTTAGCATGTATCATGTTATCACAGCTAGCAAAAGTTATTTCATTTGGGTTTTTCATCCGAAATATTGCATTGATAAGAGCCCAGCTTGTATCCCCTTTTATGCATGTTACGAATTTCAAGCCCTACTTTGTGCTGATATTTTCTGAAAATAAAGGAAAATTATCATGAAGGCAGTTCATAGGTTTCATGTTTCTGCTCTCATTTGCACTAGGCTGCAAGACTGGCAGCTTCAAATTCAGGTGAAGCTCAGCGGGTAAAATTTGCTTAAAAAATAATCAATCGCGACCAACCAGCCGCCCTTGTGCATCATTTTGGTGTGCCTTTAGAGCGCGGATCTCATGTCCATCACAATGCCTGCTATCATAATTAACTAAGGCAAAAGTCACGCTAATACATAATGTGAGGGAAAAAATGCCTTAATGGCACTAGCTTTTTAAGAGATTTGATCAAACAATGACTTGCAAGTTTGACGTGCCCTACACTAAATAAGAAGAAAAAACATGTCGAACATGACAGCGAAGATGAGTTTGTGCAATCCACCAGCGAAATTCGATTATTTTGGATGAAAGTTGTAGGAGACAAGGTAAGGCAATTTCCAACAGGAAACTTTAAATTCATACACGCTTCAGTTTTCGACTGTCGAAATTCAGTAAAGACCGTAATATCTATTGACGCCTTCCTCCACTAGATTTCAGCTAAATGTTTGATGAAATAACATACTAGTATATGAGCCGAGTGGTAGGACGTGCTGTAGTTTAAAGTCAGTGGAAAAGTATCGCTTCCAAAAATAATTTTCCAATGTGAACTAGCGAGTGAAGATACAGCATTGAAAAAGTGGCTTTCTCCCTCACCGGTAATCCCTGAGTACTCATTAGCTCATCGTTCCTGGAAGATTACATAACGTTTTCCAGCCTTCCATTTCCGTAGCAGGACTACTCTTGAAATTCCAGGCATTACTTGCAAGCATTCCAGCTAGATGGAGTGAGGCTGGCATGCTCCTCTCTACGAAGAAAAGTTCATCAATTTGGAGAGGAAGCAACCATGCATTTAATGAACGCAATAAGACAGAAGAAAACAACTTGCGAGGGGACAAAATAAAATTTTTATCGCGGAATTTTTCAATAGCTATTCAAATTCTCACTCCGAAAATTCAAATAAAAGTATTTAGTAGCATACAATTCCGCTCGAAAGATTTGTCAAGGTCATGTTCTTCCTTGAAAATCTATGCAAAAACATAACAACGCTTGGCGTCAAAATACAGCCTCAAATCCAAAAAAAAGACTATTCCTGGAAATAGTAATGCTGGAATGACTGAGAAATCTGTGTTACATCCTTCCTTCGCCCCTTGAGAAGGAAATATGCCGTGCGCTCGGGGGCTTCTCGGTGATAAATGTTTACTTGCATTTACAATGAATCCTTTTATGGTGTAACTCAGCTTCGACTGAATTACATAAAAACGGAAAAAATATCGAAATGCTATATATATATATATATATCGAAAACGTCAATCTCATACATGTAGCAAGCGTAACATTGATACAAAGCGATGGCGCTTCATGTTCTGGCATAAGATACAATCCGAGTCTACAAAAACCTTTCTGATACTGTGTAATTTTACCTTTCTTCCAGTTATAGTCATTAGATCGCCAGGCAACTCATATAAGGCGGTAAAAAGTTCAATCTCTGATCGAAAAACTTGTTGGAGTGAACCTTGATAAAAGCGGGTAATGACACGACGGGTTGGTCGAGCATCCATCACAAATGCCGGCACATTGTTGTACTATATCACGGCTGTGAGGAACGTCATTACGGAGACCCAGATGGATGGCAGTGAAGGCACAAACACACACTTGAAAAGTGTGAGCACATCAAAGTTTAAAGCCAACACAGTAGTGTCATTTGGTTGGCATAAACTTTAATAGCCGAACATTCATCGAGACTTCGCATCCTCCCGTCAAAATAAGTAGCATGGAAGAGATTTTTTTCACTGACTCGTTGTGAAAACAGTTATAGAGACTGGAATAACTCGCTGTACTGAAAAAAAGCTTAGAGTTTTCTTTGTTTACATGAGTTAAACCGGTAAACACGCACTGAAAAGAATATTTCACTGGGCATTCAATCTTCGCTCAGGTACAAATTGGATTACGTGCATTGCTCATCGAAGTATGCAGACTCTGCTGACGGCGCTTACGCGTACCGGTCCTAGTCTTAAAGACATTTTTATCGGGCCACCTTAATATTGTAACACTAAACAGCCTTGTTCTGACTGAACTTGCGGGCACTTTGTATATTAAATGAGATAAATATAAATTTTAGACTCATGTTCGTTCTATTTAGGCCTCCGGATTCTATCATATTTGCGCATTCTGAAGTTCAAACCACTTCTGTGTGATACGTAAAATGATAACTCTTTAAAAAATAATAAATAAAGAGTTCTTAATTATACCCTTTTTTCCATACTCGAATAATAAAAATCAGGTTGATGCGTAATTATAATTTAATTTTATTGTTTCTTTTCAAAATTTTTGTGTAATTAGCCGGGTAATTAAAACTTACACATTTAATGCCGTTATAAATTAATTCTCCATAATTTATATTGATAAATGTACGCAAAAAAGGCAGTAAAAATGTAGAAGATTCTATTACAGCAGTCAACATTTTCAGAAACTAATTTTTCAAATATTCACATGAAATTATTTTTGCCAGTTCTTTTTTGTTACGTTTAAAGATTGAAAGTAGCGTACTGTTTTATAAAATATTGTACATGAGCCTTCACCAAAATTTGTTACAGAAATCTTGTCCAATTATTTTAAATTAGTAATGGCTTATAGAAGATCTGATTGTTAAAAATCCACATGGTTTTCGAAGACTAGTCACTAATTTCTTTTGAGCCCTTCAAAGTACTCAAACACACATGACTCAACCTGATGTTCAGGAATTCTGGACATGGACATAAATACAAGCTCTATTGTTATACTTTGAAGGCAGCACACATCGCAAAAGCTCTCAATTAATCTGTTCTAACTCTCATGCAGCACCGATTTACGAGGCAAGTCGTACAAATTTGAATAATTCGACTAGTTCAATTGAGTCAGACATGCCCTTGAATAAGGATCCAGTAAACAACAGGTGTTATAGTTCACTGCTGGTACTCATAAAATGTTCCTCATAATCATATCCACAGACTTCTTTCAGCTCTAATAAAAAGCACTTGACTGCCGCGTAAATTGATAGTAATGGTTTTTACAGGTGGTGCTTTACTTTGAACGCGTTAACATTTTCGGGGCATTCAGACTGTGGACATAATTATTGCTGACACAAGTTTATAATTTGTTGTGAGCTCCGAAATTTTTTCGCAAACAAACACTTATCCTAAGTCGGTGAAGTTTTTAGTACATGAAATTAATGGTTTGGTCAGTGTTTGATGGTGTAGAAGGTGCTTTACTACTTGGAGGTCACCGTAAAAACCCAGCTTTTCGACATACTTGAAACACGCAAAAACTGGACTCGTATGCAATACTTATGAAGTGATTAGAAAGCTCCCATCTACGAGCTACCTACGGCAGCAGGTTCATAAATACTACTTGACAGGAGCACGTTAACATTTTTAATGAAAAAAAATCATTTAAACTCAGGCGTTGATCCAATAAAGATTTTAATAGAAATGCGTACATAAAAAGGACACTTTTTGTTGCGTCAATGGGCGATGAAAAAGAGAAATCTAATAGAAATATTTCAGTACACTTTCAAAATTATTAGCATCGAGGGACGTTTTGAGGCAATATTTTTGACTTGCGACCTTCGTAAATGCTTTCACGTCTTGGTGATTCTATGCTTGAAGTGCTCGAGGTATTGGAAAGTAAAAATAACACAAATGAGTGACAAACGTCAAGATTCCCGGGAGCGCTTCTGACAGGCTCGCTGATAAGGGACTTGAAGAAACAAGAGAATAAACAGGGTGGCAAGGCATGACTGTAAGAACAATAAAGGGTTCTGGTGACAAGTTTTGAGGTATCGACAACTCTTTCAGGCATCGGAAGTCGACGGGATACGCGAACAATACTTCAGATACTGTGGATAATATGGGATCTAGAAAGAAGCTTGAGAAACTAAATTTTCGAGGGGACAGAAAACAATCGATTTCTCTGTCTCGTGCACCGATACATGCTGGTTTGATAAACTTCAAGGAGTAAAAAAAATTGAGCTCGATAGAGAATTATAGTACGCTGATGCAGAACAGGACACTCGTATGAAAATTACTACGCAGCTGAATGGGAACAGAAACATTTGAGTTTAAAATTTTTGCTTAAAACTAGGCAAAAACAAAACACATATGCCACTGTGAATCATAATAAAGTTATATTGAAGGTTATCAACAATAAAAAATAAGTTAATGACCGATAATACTACAACTTTTTCAAGTAGAGAAGTTTAAGTAGTAGCAGCAGCCCGAGGTTAATTCGATATGACTTACATTGCAAACAGTTTCAAATATGCTAATTATTTTAATTATAGCACAACACGACTTTAGTTGTATAGTATTCTACTTACCTCCCTCATGAGCAGAAAACTATGAGTTCTCATTTTGATGAATTTTTACACGAAAAAATTGTCTATTACAAGAAGGCCAAACCTTTGCTATCGAGATATACACAATAAAGTTTAATAAAGACCTAGTGATGAATGTATGTGCAGGTAGATGTTAATTTTTTAATTTATAGCGTAATTTCAAAGATGCATTTTGAAATTTTTAATCATAAGTACTACGCGTAGACAGTGACGAGCACAGCAAATAGGTTAGTATTCATACATCAGTAAAAAGATTCCTCAAACTAGCTGAAAATGAAGTACAGTGAAGCTCGTGTGTCAGACTAGGAAAAATTTTCCTCTGTCGCAAATACGAAGCATATCCTGGTGTTATTTTACTCTTCAAGAAGGAAGTAATAGGACTGTGTGTGAGAAACGTGTTACATACGTACCTTGCTTCACTGCTGCAGCAGAATGAAACTTGCACCTCCTCAGTAAAATGAAGACAAGAAATGTAACATAGGGAAGCTTGACCAGCTGCTGAACGAAGTTCGGGTGTTTTTAATATGCCTGAACATGAAGACAAAGTCTGACCTGTTCTTCAACGGAGTGTGGGTGCAAGGTGTTAGCGAGCAGGAGATCCTCGTGTCGTGCCCCCATCAACACGGCCCCTGTCCGGTCCACTGTGCCGTAGTTGCGGTCATACAAGCCCACTTGGCCCTGTTACGCCAGTGTAAAAAGTTTTTATTCGACACACAAAAATATGCTTGCACAGGGAACTTGAATGGTAACTAAAAATCAGCCGGGTGTAATTATTCTTTCTATTAGTTCACAGTATTGTTGTTGTGGTCTTGTAAAAATCCGGAAGGGTGAACTGCGACCAAACCCGATTAAAATTCAAGCAGAGCCGTACCAAAATGCTAGTCAAAACAATTGATGACCAAAGAAAATTTAAAATTTTCTGTAACTAGTTCACATACCTAAACTATGATACATGACCTACAGTAGCTTCTTGACCTGATTAAAGGTAACAATCCCGAAGAAGGTAGAATTTGAATTTAAGGAACCGTAGCTTAGTTAGAAATACATAAGGAGAAGCCCAATAATTTGACATGGACAAATACTCACTTTCAAGAAGTGGGAAAAAGTTGTTTAGTATTGAACTTTTCATCTCTTCACAGCACAAACTAACATAAGGTAAATTTATGAAAGGAAAATTACATGCCAATCATTGCCACAATTTTAGAATATTTTCTTGTGGTAATTTTCAAGGAGGAGCCACACGGTAGGAAAGGTTTGCAGTCAAAGAATTACGAGTATAATATTTTAGAACACGATACTCATCAAGCTGCAAATGGTCATTTAATCATAAGAAACGCGATGATAACGACGTGCAAGACACGTCAGAGCACGTCGTGCAGTGACGTCGTGACTCACGGCGGTGCTGACGACGTGTAAAGTGTCGTCCCGCCTGGGAACTTCGTGACGGTTCTGAAGTGCAGTGGAGGTGTAGGTGGTGTAGTTGGCAGGCAGAGAGTGTAGCTGGTACGGGTCCGCAGCTGGGTGGTGGCTCTGCTGTCGAGGCAACATCAATGTTCTGTTTAAGCTAGCACAAATTTCTTAATCTTCAAAACTAGGAACACATATTTAAACGCAATGCTTGAATCTTGAAGTAATTTTTGGACTATTTAGATTCATCGTGATATAGTTTTATGAATAAAATTTTTGTAGGAAATGTAGAAATGCCTTCAATACAGAAGTTCTCAAGGCAGGAGTGAATGTAGTGGAAGTTACAATTGCTATAGCAGAGGTTCCAGAAGCAAAAGCACAAGTCACAAAAGACAATGCATGTCCTCAATAGTGTGCATACAGAGTAGTTTTTCACAGAGCTGGAGCGAGCGAAATGATGCCTACTAGAAAATGAAAGTCAAACATATCTCTAGGTGGTGAAACAATAGGAATATATGGAATTTGACTTCTAATTCCGTGCCCGCAGTAAATAACAAAAGTCAAATAAGCAGCGAACGAGCCAAACATTTAAATGTGCTGCCCATTCAACAGTGTTTTCAACCTACAGTGAGGGGGTACAACTAAAACTTTTTTCAACAGAACTTCGATTAAATTGATACCACTGAAGTTTAAGCATCGAGCGTCAGAGTGTTCATAGTGCACTGTTTAAACTAGATTATTCACAGTCAAAGTAAGGAAAATGTAAAAAAAAATAATGAAGAAATGAAATAATTTGCACGAGCAAGAGTTCTTTTGAATGTGCCTACCGGAAGGGAAAAAGAGGGGGAAGATGAATTATTTGGCCTACTTATTCGAATTATGATTTTTAATCTAAAATGTTTGCTTGAAATGAAACGAAATCATTTTCATGCACCTTGCACTTATGAAATCATTCTTCACTATCACGAAAAATGCCATGACTTCACGGTGCTTTGGGATTTCAATAGCTAGTATCCTTTTAAATGGTCCTTGGTAATGCAGCACAAATAATTTTTCATGTTTGTTACAAATATATTTTCATATGTATTATTCACAGCTTACGACAGAATTACGTCATTGAACGCGCTATATATTTGAAAAAAGCGTGCAATAATACAATGATTTTCAGCAACTGTACTGCATAATACCGAGATACTTAAATGCTGTTCCAGAAATCCGTAGATTTTAACGTCATCATTGACGAGGAGGTAAAACCAGCAACGAAAAATCCATGTATCGTTACTCATTGAACAGCATAACATTTTTGTTTTTAACTGTGTGAAAATATTCCTAAAATATCGCACATGATGGTGTCTCTTATTCGACGCTAGTGTTTAGTTTTTTGGGTACTCTCATATTCCTGGTCACCAGTGCAGTATATTTCCGTGGTAGCCGTTCTATAATTTGGTAATTCACTTGATTTACATTTAGATTACCAAGTTGAGACACTGAACTGCCCTTTGCCCTTTTTATGCCAATCAATCAAAGATTAGTAACTAATTTTTCTGAGATAACCCCGGGAAAATAATAAATGAATTAAAAATGGATTTTAAACTATTTTACAGAATAATGTGATATGATCGTAAGCCGTTACGTGGTTCAGAAGACATAACTAAACATGCTTTAAGCAAGTGAGAGCACCAATAGTGCAGCACTCACCGGCATTTGGTTTTCAGTTGCAAGGTAGGGAGGCGGGAAGTACGGTGGCTGGAAGTCTGTGGTGGGGGTGTGGATACGGGGGGCTGCCGCAAATGTGGACACGGCCGTACCTCCCACACCCCCGATGCTTGTGATGGGGCCCAGGCTGTGCTGGTGACCACCCCCAACTCGCTCCTGAAAATTAAAAACAACCGTACTGTAAAAATGTTAAATAACGTCATTTTACAACTCAAAACTTCACAGAAAACAGAGCAAAAATAAATGGCGAGTTGGTGGAGAGGTGAAAGGTCGTAATACAAAGCACTAATGAGGAAAAAATTCACATTAAGGTAGCCAATATAAAAGATTAAGTAGGATCTGAATCAAGATATTTTAAAATGCGATTGGATGAAAGAAAGCGCACAGTCCAATTGATATCACCTTAAGCCAAACAGATGAAATGTAAAAACATAAAAAACAGTTTTGCAGGAGCAGGAATCGGTGTAAATGAGCCTATTGGAAGAGAAAACAGGGTTAAGATTGATTATTAGGCCTACCTAACTAAACAATGAAGACCCACATTAAATTTTCGTACTGTTGCTAATCTTGCGACAGGTCGATCGGGGTTTCACTGAGGAACACTCCGCTATCGCTGTGGACGCTAATTATAATACACAGAGGTGGTGGTGGTGGTTGTTGCCACAAGGAAAGGCGTGAACGAAAGTTTGATTCGGGATGGGCCTAAAGATACGAGATGAAATGGAAAAGAATTTCATAAAAGTAATTTACTATCCTTCGTTTCTTGAAAGAAACGTTGGTATCTTGCTTTCCTCTTAAAGATCGAAAGATCCAAAATTTGTGAATTCTAAGCTAAGGGTTTGTCATAAATCCAAATTTATACTTGAATTTCGTAAAGACTTGAAGCCAGTCGTTATGCAGCAGCGTGAAGTATTCGAGTTTCTTGTGTCACAACCTGCAATATCACGCAAAGAAAGCTTATGCATCTCGATGAAGCGGTAATACGAGTAGAAACGAATAAAAGAGAACAGCATATACTCGGTTGATGCATTTGTTAAATGACGAGAATGAAAGCAGAGGACTAGAAAATAAGGTGATAAAATCTTGATTCACAACACACCCACCCATTTATCAAGTATTATCAATTCTAAAATAGAATTTCCTTATAGGTGATGTCGATGATAAACAAACTAGGAGTTTCTCTGAGTGGAGGTCAGAAATTCTACTCTTTTATCGACGAGTGTTGAAGTCCCCATCAAATTTTTAAGAATCCAACCCAAGGTCATGTATTAGTTGCTAGTATCGGTTTACAAGCTCATCAAATGTTGTGAATTTTTCCCCAATAATCCCTTGTATATTACAAAATTAATACGTATAACTGGACTCCATTATGAATAAGATATGACGAGTGATTTTTTACAATTAGATAATGATCCCGAATTAGAAATGATTCCGAACATACGTGATCCAGAAATCAAGACGAACTTTTTAGAAACTAAAACTAGTTTTCTAGATGCCTCACCCAGTCGCAGAGATAATTGTATATTATGGTCTACATTATAAGAAATGCTTTCAAAAAATGTAGTGGATTTGAGTAGGCCTAGTTTTAATAAAATCCATCATATAGCAAAATAATGGCCGAAACTGGTGAATAATTATTAGCTTGGGTGAGGTGCACAATTTTCTATCGAAAAATTTGCTCTAGTCATAAGTTTGACAGACGCCACTCGAGGAGCGTCAAAATTTCTAATACATTAGTTAGCTGCAATGTCACTTTAATAATTGCGAATAAAAGAAAATTGATTTACTGTGAACAAATTCAGATTTCAACATCTACTATATCTAAATATTTTATGACAAAAATACCTGAGCTGGCACCTGAGCCTTTTAACATATTTGATGTAAAAATTATGAACGTACTCGTATGAGGAAGCATTATATAACTACAAGTGTCCAAATTAATTATAATTTAGCGTTGAGGAATATTTAAAAAATCATATAACAGCTTGTAAACTTTCATCATAAGGATGGCTTGTCATTGTAGACCATCATTTAAGACATTTTAACATCACTGCATTAGCATTGGCTCGTCGCTTCCTGGAGGTTGAGCAGTGGTCAGTATTCCAAGCATTGCTTGCATTTGTAAGAGTCAGGCAGTGGCCGGAGCGGATGGTAGGAGGCCGTGTCATGGTTTAAGAAGCCTCAAGCATTGCTGGCGTGCCTACAAAGCTCGTTATCGTCTAATGAATTTAGGGTACGCATCCATAAACGCCCTTACTCTTGAATGAACTACGCGAGAACTGTTATCGTGAACGAAACATGTTCCAAGAACCTACACGAGTTTGTCGTAAACAGAAACATAACATGTGACAGGGACATGCTGCTGTAATCGTTAAACTGCACCAGTGTGTTCCGTGAGACAAAGAAAAAGTAAAAATATTCACTTAAAAGCCCTGCACGAAATAAAAGAGGTGTAAAGGAATCGAACGGACACCTGCTGACATGTAATACGGAACTTGAAGGGTAAAGAAAAAGACTAGAAAAACAAAGCGCATCGGATGTCACAACGCAGTAACCAATCTTTCTTGCCATCAAAATTATTGAACTGTTAGAACCTGTACGAGGGAGAGTTTGTTAAGAATAAGACTATAAGTTGTACTCTAGTCTTGCCATAAAATTAAAATAACGAAGCAAATCTGAACGTGAGTAAATAGTCCTATAACTTTTTCGAATTTTTATGGTATATTACAAAGGAGTATTTTCAAAGGATTGACGAATGAAAATTCTTTTCCCAAGGAAATCCGGAAAGTGCTCATCAAACGAAGAAAGTACGAGTCAATGATAGCAGTGGGACAGTGAGGCTGCAATGTATGAACTGCTTATCAGTTTTTTTGACATGCTGAGTCGGGAGATGGTATGAAAAATAGTGCTGTGCTTCCCAGTTAGCAATGCATGTTGCTAAAGATCGGATATACATTAAATTGCACTTTAGACCGAATCAAGCATTCTACGTTCGCTTACTTGATTGATGTGGTCGTAACGTACCTATGATTAGTGCTGAACTAGACAAAAACTTGCATCCGAGACAACAATTTGAACGAGGTAAGAAGAGGCTCTATCGACATGCAGATAAGGCTTCAATGGTCAAGACTTCAATCAGCAAGGTAATCGAGAAAATGTGAGATGGGCTTCAAGTGTAAGACTTACGTAGAATTCACTTGATACCTAACCCCTCAAAAAGAAACTGTTCGTGCTCTGCTATACAAGGGCAGGTCTTTTTCATGCAGTGTCGGTGGGTTTTGTTCATCCGTATGCTAGTTTGATCAAACCTCTCTTCGATGATGCTCTGGAGTTTGACCGATAAAGTTCCTGTGCTAAAATCTCGAACAGGAAACTGAACTGTTATAAGTACGCAGCTGCATTGATAGCATCTAATTACCAACCTATATCTTGGCTGGACAAACCACCTGTTGAATAAAAAATAACAAACTGCTTCTACAAAAGATCACTGTTATTAAGACTCGTTAACCGGGAGCGTTGGATTACTTTCCACAATAAAATAATTTTTTTACAGTAATTAGTTCTCTTCGCAGTGGCCGATGACCTTTAAACAGTATTGATGATGAACGAAGATGACCTCTAAAACGGCGCAAAAAATGAGCAGGAAGGTTAGATTAGAATGTGTAATAGCAAATTACTACAAGCCCCTTCTTAGACATAATACATTTTGACCAGACGTTAGAGGTCGGCAAATCATAGGCATGGGACTAATTAGCTTTGCAACTACGTGCTCTGCGTAAAGTTCCCTCAGAAGCGAGTCTAGTAGCCACTCTGTGATGTTGTCCAAAAGAGGAAAATTTATGGGTCTTCTGCTTCTGAGGCTTACTGCATTTGACTGCATGTAGGACACACTTTTCTTCCCAAATTTTGCCTCAAAAAATTGCCCTGCATTTTATCATCATAGGTGAAGTTTGAGACCTTCCGTAGGCGTAAGCTAATCTCTCTGACGCTCACTAACCCAGCTTGTGCTTAGTACTTCGTCGTATGTGCCGTCTTCGTCATCGCGTCTTATATGCCGTCAAATACGGTATGTTGTCGAAGACGGTGGAGCCAAGCGCTAGAAGTTGTCCCCGTGCGTATAAACACGAGGTAGTTAACGAACTGAAATTAGATTCTTAATTCTGTAATTCCCAGGGAGAAATAATGCACCTCAGAGAAGTAATCTAATAAAAAAATATAATGTAATAATCTACTTCGTTACATATAGAAGTAAACCAACGTGGAAAACACTGTAAAAAGATCCCAAAAAGCATGCAAAAATAATTACAGATGATTTCTATGTTCCTGTACGTCTTACGAAAATGGCAAATTCGTGTGATTGTGTTTTCTGTTAACATTACATATATTCTAACACTATAGTCTTCCAACAAATCCACAAGACTTCTTTTTGCATTGATACTGGATCTCAGATTCACATCCAGTTTGATTTACTAATCAGGTACCAAAAGACTAATGAGCAAATTTTCTCTCGAGTTCGAGGATAGGAACTTAAGTGATTAAGCAGAGCAAGGTGAGCTTGTTTCTAGGCAGCAGCCTCTTGACCTGGCATCAGGTAGGTGAATATTTAACAAATTTTAGATAAAAGAAGATTTTCATCAGCATTTTCGTGAAACAATGTCAAAGTTCTTATTTGAGCACTAGAAAGAAAACAAGAACATGGAACTTCGATGGAAAATATCAACGATATAAGTTTCAAATGTACGTAGCACCTCGGATAATAAAAGTACTCTAAAGGTAAAAGATTGAAATACTTTCGCAGGCGTCAGTTCCACTCAGCTCACCAAGTGCGATGTGGTGGCTGCCCTTGGTATTTTGACAAGGGAACATTCATACATTGCTCATTTTATTGCAAATGCGCGTGCCACTTTACAATACAAGATCTTAGCGCCCCATTCCCCCCAGTAAAGAAAAAATGTACATTCAACACATAAAAAATAACCAATGAGGTAAAATGAGTTGTGTGTACTCAATATGTTTTACTACAAATACCTGTAACTAACGATTTTTAAATATAAGTGAATGAATGTCAAAAGCACATGATAGAATCCTTCATTGTTGACTGTAGATTAATCATGTTGAAATCCTCATATTTAAAATATGTTTCCAAATTGCACCTACATTCAAACAGAGTTATACAAGTCAACAAGACACTTTACTGTAGAGCTAACAACACTCGCTGCCCTAGAGACGGTGGACTGGTGTGATAAAACCACCAAAAAAAAAGATACGTCAGCTTAATTCACATAAAAATTTTTGATTGTCAGAAATTTGAGGGAACTGAAGCGAGCTACGATGCAATTATGTGGCTGGTTTAGTTCTCTGTACGCGGGTAAACTCAACCTCCGAGGAACATGAAGCAAAAAATTGGTCATCTGAAATGCAGGCCCCCAAATTTGCTGGCTGAGCAGCCTTGAGATCTTGCTGGTTCCGACGAATTGAGACCTACAAGGTTACTTCCATCGCAAGGTTCTTTAATTTAAATGTGCAAAACGTACTATAGAATAAATGGAAACAGATGTAAGAAAAAATTAGCGTGTACAGAATGCGATCTAATGCTAATGAAATGAGTAATATCTTTTCGGTTCTTAAACAGTATTTGGAACCATTTTTCGACCCCTATAGCATAGAAATATACTTTGGAAAACATTGATACGCATATAATTTTGCACCCATAAACAAAACATTCGAAATGTCCAGAGTACACATTTTACTACGCGATGACAATTTGAAAGGAGACAACTCGAGAAAGAACAGACCCGGAGGCTAGGGTGTTGAGAGCTATGTCTCATAGGGTACGAAGTTAAGGCAAATACTAGCTTTTGTGCTCGAGGCAAATGCAAGCAGCGACCATTTACGAGATGCAAACGCAAGTTACGTCACTCTTACGAGATGCCCTCAGGGGCTACTGTACAGGACGTCAACCCAGTACTAGTTCAAAGGCGTGTGGTCTACATTCACCAGCTTGGATTTTCTTTTACTTGCGCTGCCGGCCAAATAACTCTTAAGTGAGCTCGTTTGAATTCGTTTGTACTCAAGTCACACTACTGATACTGAGTTAATGATAAAGAACTACTCTTAACTAACCTTGAATGTGGATTTTTCTGATTTAGTGAGGGTCCGGTGAAATGAATAATTGTGTTATTGTAAAGTACAACTGCTAACACACTATAATTGCGCATTGAAAAGTGTCACCTCAGTAATATTTTTTCCAGTAAAACCTTAAAAACATCCCCTATAATTTTTTAGGCACCAAAGCAAGTATAGAGAAAAGGTTCATTCAGCTATAACTATGTATTCGAGAAAAAATTCATTCAAATATTTGTTTAAATTTCGGTCGGAAAGTCCTCTGAGCTTCAACCTATGTTTCTGACTTAATGGCGCAGGCACGAGGGAAGCACACTTTGTCATTTATAAAAGAGTTATGAACAGCAAAGTCATGAAACTAATGAAAAATTTGAAAATTCTTACTAAGCCCCATTTTCTACGAAGAATGAAAGTGAAATTTAGGGAGCCTCGAAGTACAAGCTGATTTAACTTTCAGCATAATATCAACGACAAATTATTCACTATTACCGCTCGTAAAACACAAAGAGACGACAATAATTCGGCTACGTAGTACATGAATCAAACGGCTTGCAATTTCTAGTGGAAATCAGGTTTGAAATTAGCAATTTTAATGGCTCGGAGCTATGCGCCCGTTTAAGAGTAAGCGTTCTCTTATGAAAGGAATGCGGCAATCATGACTCAGAACTAGCGGCCAGAATTCTTGCCTTCGTCCAACACACGCAAAACAAAAACAAATTTTGCAAATGAAGACGGGTCAAGGACACCCCCTTTAATTTATTGTTACTCTTAACTTGAAACTTGCGGTAATATGTAAAACTGGGGCTTCGCTTTCACATTTACTGTGTGTCCCGACTGTTTTATTTGCCAAGAATTTATTTATATTCCTTAAAAAGGTACGGGAGGTTGGAATCATCAGTGACAAATTACACTGTACAACATAGTAAATTATAAATGCTTATTAAAGAAAAACACAACTTTAATGTGCAAATGATATTTTTCCGAGTCTTTACTTTTATTCCTTATTTTAAAATTATCAAATAAAGTAATGGAAAAATCTTATTTAGGAACGTGTTCGAAAAATCTTAAACTTAAATTTTAAACAACAGGTGGTGCATAATTAACATGCCCATTTTAAAAGCTATTAACAAGAAAAAATTAGCAGATCAAATATTTGGATGATGGAAAATAATGCACAATGCATTAAAGTTTCTTGTACATACATCTGAAGAATGGAATGTAACATCATTTAGATAGCATACTTTTAAACAAATGGTGCCTCATACATGACTGTTTATTACGTGCTGTAAAATCTTTGGATTTACATGTGGTTGATTTTTTGAACGAAGTTACGTTTTAATTACATCAAAATATCAGTCACTGTCATGTAATTATTTCCTTACTAACATCCCCAGAGGAAAAAATCAAGAGGATTTAGATCTACAGTGCAACTTGGGGCTACCTCAGAACGATGCATCACACAAAATTAACCAGTGTGGAAAAATTTTAGTATGTTCATACATTTCTTGTAATTAGTTTCTTTTCTCTTTGCTGTGTGGCCATTACTTTCATATAAATTTTAATGAGACTTTCTGCATTGAAAACATTCATACATTTTTGTTGTTCTATAATGTGATTTCGAAAAAAATACACAATTTCTGTTCTTGCCCTGTTGTGCAGCACACAATTTTTTTAAAAATAAACTTTGCGATTTATAAGAGTACTATAAACAATAATAATCAACGGTAAAATAGATACAACACTTCAATAAATATTACTTACCATATATTAAAATTATCAGAGATTCTGTATTCTCATACTTTTCTTGTAATTTATTTTCTAAAAGGGTTTATTACGAATGGGCCACCCTTCATACTCAAGAAACACGGGAAACTATAATGCCCTAAGCTGCGTGCACAATTTCTTAGAGTAGATAATAGACTCTCATAGACAAATGACTTGCATTGAACGATACCATGTATTCGAAGTATTTGCAAGACAGTCAGCGTTGTGTTTTCCGTCATTGAAGTGAAATTGTTGACTTTTTGTAATTGAGTGTCAATTCTGTTACAAAAGTATTTAGTCGTTTGAAGTATTTTCACCCAAGTAGAAGAATCCTCGACAGCATTGCATATATCGGCTTCAGAACTCAAAAGATTAAAAACGAATTTAATATGAAATAGCTTCCTTCACAGAAGACACAAAAATTGAATTACAACATGGCAAATTTTTCTTTTGCCCATTAAAAAAGTGAAAAATTCATTCAAATCATTCATGAAAAATATTTGTTGCTCTACTTACTATGAGAACCATGTCTATGTTAAGAGACTCATTCAACTGTGAAAAATAATTGAGAGCGCAGACTCGCATGATGCTTCCCAGCCACTCTAATTGCAACCGATGCGGGAGGTACAGTTAACATGCACGTTCTTCCAAGCGTCTACTGCATTAATTAATGATCTCCTTCGACTGATGGAACGGAGAATGGAGAGCGGAGGGCACCAATTCACCTCTTTTTGCGATTATATCTTGCCAGAGTTCACGCTTTCTTTTGTGCGTTTACCTCATTGGTGGAAAGAGTCAACGAAGCACTTATGAATAAGTGTGAGTTAGGATATCTATAAATCTTCATTCACGAGCATGCATTTTCATTAACGAAGCACTTGATGGCAAATAAGCAGCTACGCCTCAGTTACTCCCTCGAGAAAGCGACTGCCGCTTACCAGTGGGGTGGATAGTCGCACACGCCTAACATCTACCTTCTAATACAGAGTCTTCTTGTTAAATTACGCACGCATATCTAGCTGAACAAATACAATTGGCCATCGCATTTTCGCGAGTTTGTTCTGTGTTTCACGCCCGGAAGAGAATTAAATTAAAGAATTCCCCAAGCAAACGTTCCAAACTATTCATCTACGGAACACCCACCTCATTTGTAGATAGTGCTACATTTATTTTATAATTTTAAACAATTTCACAAACAGTTGTAAGATTAACATGGGCGCGCACTGATAATCCGCTGAACTCGATGTGCGTGTCAGACGTGCACCCGTAAATGAATAGAAGGTCAGGAGCGAGATGTATATTGGGCTCGAAAGCAGGTCTAATGGTGCAGCGAATTAGGATACAATAGTTGCTCTGCATCAATAAACTGAACTGAAGCGTTAGAGCGATAAACGTTTTAGAGGCAAGCATTCATGGCATGGCCAATTCTTGCCGCTTGCAGTATGTCTCTTCATGTTTGCTATGTTTTTAAAATAAACTTGTGGTCATCAAAGAAGGACTGGCCATCCAAAATTAAGTTAAAGGAGCAGTGAGTTCATGTACAAAATACGTATAAAGAGATAAAAAATTAAAATTTTCTGGAATGTAACGCATGACTTCTTTAGCTTATCTGGAACAATGTAGCAGCTGGTGAAGATGGCATGGCAGCAACAGCTTGCTTCTCACACCAAAGGACTTGAGAACGAGAGGAACTTGCATAGGAATGGAAGTCTATTCATGCAAAAGGGCAGGTCACCTGTGAATTGACTCATAAATTTTGCAGCGACATGTAGGAGCCACAACCAGAGTAAGTTCGCGCATAAGGAGAAATAGGTGTATATTCTATTAATACAATTTCAATAGCAATGTAACTCGTGAATATAAAAATATGAGATGTGATTAATGTCATGTAGATTCTGATGGTCAGTACAAACATAGCAGCGACACAGTCGGTGGATAGTTCGACAACTGCAATACACACACTAGTTGAATATCATGTCCGAGTGGCTATAAATTTTTTTTAGCGTACAACGGCTACTGATCAAACCGTTTGTTGAATATTTCATCAAAAACACAGGGAGTTTCAATGAGCAGGAGAATGTTGCTCTGCCTCTTACACTGGAGACCTGAGATTTTCTATTCCCTTGGAAAGGGATCTGGAAGTATGGGCTGTATGTAAAATAAGAACTATGAATTGTAAGAATGTGTGAACTCGTTTCATTGTTATGAACTAAGTGACGCTAAGACTAAAATGATAAACGCCGAGGGAAGGAAAACCCTCAACAAAAACTAAAGCACTCGAGGGGTTTGCAAGAAAGCGGCACCAGGTGAGGCTCTCCAGAAAGGATCAGGGTCGTTAAAAAACAAGTATCGCCGAACTCAAAAACTGTGCGGGAAAATATAACATCCAAGCTTTAGCTGAACAAGCTAAACTAAAGTCTCCTCAACCTTAACTGCACCAGGAAAATATGGTCTGCAGAACATTTAGACTGTCATCAGAAAATTGTGACGACTGACATCCAGTGCTTTTGAATTTAATGCGATTAGATCGAGACACTTTCAAAATGACTCCCTCTTCAGGCGTCAAGCATGACGAGTGTCACATGCCTCCTCCGAGATGAGTTCAAGAATTCTACCAACCTTCGAGATCGCTAAGCTCTCTATATTCGCTGAAGGGCTTTCATTGAGCGTCACTTTCAGGGATGAGAGAGTTTAAGCCTCCGGAGGATATTAATATTAATTTTAAATAGTTACTGTTCAGATGTAACCATAGTTACGCTGCTGGGTGAATGACGAACATATTATACCTACCGAGTAATATTTTAAAGTAGAAATTGTTACTTTATCAAGTCAGGATTTCACCTGACATAACGAGCTGGACAAAATTAGACTAAAATTTTTGTTTGAAAGAATGTAGCTGAAATGAATTCTAAAGAGCATTCGATACTTCAATCATTGTTTTGAATAAGAGGAAAAACGGAATACTTCAAACATTCATTTTATCATTTAAACATAAAATGATATTAGTGGGTAACTTTATGGAATTCATAAGCACCCAAAAATCTTTTTTATGCGAAAAAATAATTCGTAAATTTATTCCAATAAATTTCACTTGTACACATAAAAACTTATAATTTTAAAGGAACAGAACAAGTCAATATCGCACGTTATAGAATACGTATAATTTTTACAGTGCATACTGAGACTCCCGAGATGAAGGAGGCAGTCGTATATGGAACAAAAAATGAAGATACTTCTCAGTGTTTTCGTCTCTGGGGTTTTACTCTTTTATCATCATAGATACGCTAAACCTCTGCACTTGAATAACTAAACTGTAACAGCGTGGTTTTGAGTTCAGTTGAAATATGGTCGGCGGCTGGAGACTAAGGGTAAAAGAAGTGCAAAGAATTAGCTAGAGGGACGAAAGGATCTTGAGTTTGACGCAGGTTTCCTTACACAGGTCCTGGGTCACAAGGAAGGACACCAGTACGTCCTGCAAGAGAATATGCTGGTATCCTGGGACACCAGTACGTCCTGCAGGAGAATATGCTGGTATCCTGGGACACCAGCACGTCCTGGGACTCCAGCACGTCCTGGGACACCAGCACGTCCTGGGA
>VCRD01000483.1:148225-181817 GCA_006783055.1 Trinorchestia longiramus
GCAGGTCCTGGGACACCAGCAGGTCCTGGGACACCAGCAGGTCCTGGGACACCAGTAGGTCCTGGGACACCAGCAGGTGTAGGTAGCCCTCACATGATTGGTCAGCGGCGCAGGTGAGCAGGTGTATGCCAGGAGAACCCCTCCTCCCACTAGTCTGGTTCACACTGAAGGCCATCTTGTCCCTCTTGGTTATTCACCATGGTAACTCGGTCATGAATACTTGTAGGGTAGCTATTGTAAATTTATGGTATTTTCTAATATAATAGTAAAAAAGAACTCAGATTTATTGTTACTCTAACAGCTTCTGTAGTTTCTTCCTTATTTTTTTAAGTTCCGGTTAAAGCGTTGACGTTTTAAGAACGTTTCGAGACCAATCGAAGCAAGCAGTGTTACCCTAATTATTCAGGATTTCAACACTCAATTGAAGAAACGTTCTCTTGTTAGACGGAATACAAACGTGTGAACAATTTCCCTGTTTACATGAGTTACAAAAATTTCCTCGAGAGAAATAGTCTCGTAATTCAATTCGTGAGTTTTATCAAACAGAACATCAGGAACTACACAGTACAGGCGGACTAAAATCCTCAGCTTTTTTCACATCTAAAGATTTCGCCCACGGCTTCTCCAATACTTGCACACGTCTTTCACTTGTAATATACATATTAGTCCTTGTAGTTAGTTTCATTGAATATAGACGGTAATTAATTGAATCATGGAGGTGAATTCGTGATGAAACTAATTCAAATTTTGAATAGACTCTTGTGACATTTTCAAATCATCGACAACTCTTGAAATTTTCAGTTTGAAAAACTCTACAGCAAACTCGTTTCGTTCTTTATCTAACTCTTATCTTAAGCAATTCATGACAACTGAGAAGTTTAGGTGCAAAATTTGGAATACGTTAATACAATGCTATATTGATGCAGAGGCCGTCAACAAAATAAATAAGAAATAATCTCGTACATTGCAGAACTTTCAGCTTGTTCATTGAAATATCACGGCACATCAATCACGTAGTGAAACTATGCACTCAATTCCACCACTAAAAACGATCCCATTCTGGCTACCACCGACACGTTGTTCAGAAGAACATGCAAACCTGCCAAGAGTAAGCGAGAAACTGTATACGTTCATAATATTTTGTTAGTTACCTATGGTTACCTAAACAAAATTCACTGAAGGATGAAGCTTATAAATTGAACGGAAGAAAGAAAAGATTTTTCAATTGTAGAAGTTTATATCTAGTCTATACCTAGCTACCTTTGAGTGCATAGTTTTAAGCAAGTATAAAAGAAAAAAAAGCATAAACTAGAGAAATTTACGTTCCATCTACAATAAAATTCACAAAATAATAAAATACTCTTTCGTACATCTGAAATAGGTACATTAGGTAAAACAAATAAAATATCTTAAGATTAGAAAGTACTCCACTAAATTTCATTTGGTTTGGCCACGGTAAGACTCGAGTAGTGTATATTTAGAAGCAGAATCTCGAAAAATTAATTAATCTGAGAACTGCTCTATATAAAAGTAAGGGAGCAAAGCATATGTAGGAGGATTAAATCGTTTTAAACAGCGAGTAATGAATGGCATTCGGTATATTTAAGGGGATTTTTAATGAATAATATGTTACATCTGTGGTGACTCACAAAATCTTAATTCCATCGAGAATTCTAAACCGGAAAAGTTTCACGAATGTGCAAAAATATGCGTCAAATTAAGCGAGTGGTTTGTGTTATTCTTAAAGAGGGCGAATATGTGAGATTGATCTCGTACAACACTACGATATGAATCTCTCAAGATGATAGATTTTCTATTTCGACCAGACGGGAACTTAAGGGAAGCGTTTAGCCGTAATTTGAGATGATAAAAGCTCGAGAAACTGGACACTTGCGGTTCCTGGGACGAACTGTTTTCTTTGAGTAAAGAAGATGAAAGGCGATGTAATACCAACGCTCTCGGTGTAGTTTGCTTTTCCTAGATAATTGAACTTCTATACGGTTAGCAGGGATGAGAAACTGAATAGCAATGCTACTTCATGTTTAATGTAGTTTAATCGAGATAAGCAATAATATCAAACTTCTAGAAGCACGAATATAAGTAAAAAATGAAGAGCATACAAGCTGTTGGTTGATTATGTTGTTCAAGTCAGTGATCGCATTGAAATTTGCCTAGAATTCAAACTACCGGCTGTTACGTGAAACTAACGCACCTAACCTGTTGTAAGAACAAAATAAAGCCTGGAGGCAGCGGACACGATGAACTTGGAATGCTTCTATGCATGAAGACCTGGTCATGCAGAGGCTCTCTCGTGTCTCTGATGCAGGAGCATCTCAGTAATACTCTCAACTAACATGACACGATGCCCACATAAGCATTTGAGAACTTCAAGTCGCTCAACTTGCATCATATTTTCAGAAGTTAATCAACTTATGATACTTCAAGTTGTGCATTCTTCTCTTATAGCAAACTGTGTCAGCAGCAGGATGCAGAGTTACACAATTGATCTTTGCGGCACATCCACTCATAGATGAACCTTGTGAAGTTACTAATAATCAATTTATGCTGTTATCAAACAGAATAAGAGTAACGACTCCTATATTCACACATACGATAACATGAGCATGCATATACTGCGCCTGTAGGAATTCACCAAACTTCCAATAAGAATGGAGAAAATAATTCGCAGACATACACATGTTGATAAGTGCCTATATACTGCACGTTGAAGAGTTTACCAGACCATCAAGAAAAATTACGATAAAGATTCGCATACACGCCCATGTATGACATTGGAGTATAGTGTAAGCTGCTCACCGGCGACTCCTGCCAAGGACTCGGCGGCGTTGGCAGGTGGTGAAGAGGTCCTGGTGATAGGGCACACGTCACTTCCATTGCTGTTGTCATCACAAAAGTTCACAGATCAACTCTTTTCATACCATTTGAATAAATCCTAAAGCAAATAAAGCTGCGTCTAATGATCACGTACACATCCAGTTTCGTGCCTAATAAGATCGAAATGATGCAACTAAAAGTTCGACCAATATAAGTAACACTTCACTCAAATAATTTCACTAGTGGCACTCGATTAACTGTATTGACACGAGACGTATTGCACAAAGTTTGTGAGACGATATCCTTTTCAAAACCTTAATAGTTTACAAATCTTGCACACATCCCAATTGATTAACACTATTTAGGAAGGTCCCAACCTACGCTTAGAGGGAAAAATGCATGAGATTCTTTTTATTAAACATAGCAACAATAGGAATAAAAATACGTAACACGTGACGTACAAGAAACGCACGTGTTTCAGGAACACGAGGCCTGACTACAGTGTGGGTAAAGTATCAACAATGCATAGATAAAATAAATAGGCTAGAAATTACGTATATTAACTGACGAAG
Source organism: Trinorchestia longiramus (assembly GCA_006783055.1). NCBI lineage: Eukaryota > Metazoa > Arthropoda > Malacostraca > Amphipoda > Talitridae > Trinorchestia > Trinorchestia longiramus. The sequence goes on from VCRD01000483.1 coordinate 151,633, forward strand.
GAGAGAACTGTACCTAAATAGTTGCATCATATTCACTGTTTGAAATCTTTTCACGTTTGGTATCACTAGGAAAACGATGAACACTTTAAACTAATATATTTTTCACAAAGCTCTAGAAATTGCAAGTTAAATTCAAGGGATAACATCCCAACTTTAGCTCATAACAATGCTGCTTAACATAAGTTGCTAGTCAAGTGACAACGAAAATATTGATGTATTCAGTTAATTAGGAACGTGAGCTGCTAGTGCAGTGACGCACAAGCATGTTTACTGGCGACTACCGCGCCACTGTTTGACCCGCCGTTACCACAGCCGTCGCTTGGCCACGGCCGGCCTTCTCCAGTCCCGCCTCCGTCTCCGCCTCTGCAACGCACCAGCTCCTCCCTTTTCACGACACATACTATTTTGTTGTGGTTATCCTATTATTGGTAAACGACTGTTGCTCGTGGTGTTGCAATTAGCAGGAGAATGGTATCATACCAGTTGAAATGAAGGCAAATTATTTTTACATTTTTAGGCCCGGATGGTGTTTTCGTATCCATGCAAACAGAGGTTGATGGGTATCCTTTGGTTCAACATAAAGGTAGGAAATATTTTCTTTCAAGCATGCAACTGATACATGAAGTTGTTTCGAATTTTAAGAGCCCATGATGAGTTTGAAGGAGTAAAGTCTATCGAATTTGTTTTAATTTATTAGTACCTTAACTGATAAATGGAAGCGCGCTGCTCAGCGAAGTAACAAAAAGTACAAATAAATTCGCATACAAACACTTCAGTTGATACTAACATTTCTGAAAATGAACAAAGATGATGCTTCCTTTTCCGTTTAGGAAAGTTGGGTTTTACAGAGCTGAGACAGTTGGACACGGAATGTGTTGAGTGATAAGAAGGTTCGCTGACCAAGAGAGGCCGAGTAGCAAGGGTGCTAATTAATGTGAGAGTCCGCCTATGTTGCAGCGCCGCACCTCCCGCACCTCACCACGGCCATTGTCAGCCGTACTGCACATCCCCGTCAGCCGTCCTTCCGTGAGGTAGCAAGGATACTGCACTACCTGCAACTGTTACCTAACACGCGGTTTTCTATAATAGCAGTATTTGCGTTTCAAGTTAATATCCACAAAATATTAGCATGATAAACACGGAATTGTGAGGCGGTAACAGTATGTTCAAGGAATCGAAAAGGTAGTAGGAGCTCTTCATGACAATATTAACTGCATGTGTGACCAAGGCGACACGCATAAATTTCTATATTGTTCAGAGCAAAGTATGGGAACAGTTAAAGAAAAATATGAAAGTAAATTGAACGCAAACAAGAAAAAAGTATAAAGTAAATACAGAAAGATTATGGGGCATGTGCGTGATCAGACTCACATTTTAGGGTAAATATACCACCAAAAAAGTCAAGGAACCATTAGTTTACACGAGCAGCATGAGGTTAATTAAAAATTAGACTTTAGGACTGCTAACAAAACAACAAAAGGGACACGTTGAAACGTCTGTTGATATTCGCGGCTTACAGAGCCAATTGAAAATGTATGAAGAGATTATATAAGCGTGTATTTTAACTAGGGGAACAATAACTACAGGAGAAATCTAACCATTCAGATCCCTATTTTAAAGAATTTAAGTAAGAAACCGCTTGCAGTTGGATTTTGAGCTACTTTAAAAAGATTAACAAACAAAGCTATTATGAGTTTGAATAATTCAGTAAACAATGTGTTTGCGAATAAAAACATTCCAGTATCTAGAGACATATCGTTGTTGTAACATCAACCATTAGTGCTACAACATTGCTTCTAAAGTGTGAGAAGAAAGACCAAATTTACCAATGGAATGACATTAATTCTTTTTTAATGGAAGCAACCAAAATATTAAGGGTACTCGTAGACGCAGTACAAAATGAGGCACTAATATACGCAAATAGATTCTGAAAAAACCGATCGTTTCTTGACAACTCATTTTCGACTACACATCTAAGAAAATAATTACAAAAGAATTTTGCAGTCGCATTAGTGATCGGGTATGAGGCATTCCAGCGACATCAAGAGACAATAAACACTTAAATACACATCCACACACTGACTGCAAACATAGACAATAACCGTTGTAGTTCCAAAAAAATACTCCAACTTGTCCAGGAGCAAAGGAAATTCGCCGAGACTGCTGCAATATTAGGTCAAGTTGACCTCTTATGACGAGTCGTCCTAGCTTACGAGCAAAAAAAATCAGTTCCACCTGTTGAGCCTATCCAGGCGACGCCACCTGCGCGTCACAGACATTCCAACTCTCCTACTGCCCGCCACTTCAGCTCGTACCTGAGCCATCGAAAATGATCAAAAACTGAATCGAAACGATTCAGTTCGTCGGTGAGATCACTAGTCGTAGAGCTTGCAGTACGTTGCGTAGTATTTTAATAGATTTAATAGGAATTGCAGAAGGTTAACTTTTGGGTGCCATCGCATTCCTGCCTTCCTTCCTCCGTTACTGATCTGCAGTTTCGTTACGCTTCGACTGACTCTCTACCTGTTTGCGGAGCATTAAAAACAGTGCCATGATTGAAAAAAAGCATGAAACTTTTGAATTTTTTGCTTAGATTATTTTTAAAGCTTGACATTTTATGGAGAAAGTAGCAACAATGCATTTGCACATTGGTTGAACGAAACAAACTTATTCCATGCACCAGACATATGAAATTAAATAATTGGAAGTTAATCCTGAATACGTACCTCAAATACTGTTCATATATTTCGTCCCTGTAGTTATATTAGTTGATACCAGTTAGTGTAAGCCTATACAGTAAATATCGCATAGCGCATTCTTCTCTGCCCTGAATGAAGATAAAATAAAAATACTGAAATCCAAAAAAATTCACAAGCAGTCAAGGCAGCACTGAGCGCTGTAGGTTGCTCTATTGTCCAGCAGAGGTGACGACAATGCAAGGCAAAACCTACATGCAGAGGCCGGTCGCTAGAGACAAACGTTAAAAAATTACCTAGAATAGTTACAGAATATTAACACAGCGATAGAAAATTAGCACAGTGGGCCTCTTTTTGAAACTCGGATGAATTTCTCCTCATTAGCATTATGAAAATAAATTTAGAGCAAATTTTTGGTAAGAAAGTCATCTATAAGACTAAGGACTAGGAAATTTTGCATCTTGCCCTGGAAGAACTTCAGAACACTAATTATTACAGTGCTTGGAAGAGCATCGCAAATAGAATTTATCAGAAGTAATTAATTTAATGAAGAAATATGCCCGTGTTTCCCATCACTGACTGCATGGGAAGCCATTTTTGTGGACACGCGTAGAAGAAAATGCTTCCTCCAACGCAAGCTAGATTGATATCTGCCCCAAACACCTGTTGAACACAATGTGGCGCCCATCAAAAGCATTCAATTTCCTCAAGGGGAAAAATGACAAAATTGCTAAGAGTTGATACGTATAGACACAGTCAAAGAAGAAACAACCATGCATATACTGTTCTTGGATCAGGTCAAGTCCCATTTTTTTGCCGTGTTGACCAAAACACAAGTGCTCAGCGCGTGGCTCAAGTGTGATGACCTCAGGGCTGTCCTAATGAATCGAGCCAAGAGGGAAATAATTAAGGCAGCATTGTCACGACCGACAATGTGCTTAGTCACGAGGGTCAGGATTTGCTTAGTCATACACGCAGCTGCCCGGTGCCCTAACAAATACGCTGTACAGCGAACGCACTGCATCGCCATTGCTGCCAGCGACTAAAAGCGCAATATTTTCTTAACTGTGCGCCTATGTACTTTACTGTGCATGCATGTGGAGAAATGCCTAAGTGCTTCTGCTGTTCATACTAAAGTATACTTGGAAAGCAGAGAGCAAATGCAGGTAACTGGCTTCTGCACCTCAGGGCTTGAAAATTGAGAAAACTTTCTTTGCAGGGTGGACGACACAGGAAATATTCACAATTGTATAGTGCACTGTCCTGTGATATGTAAATTTCACTCAACCGTTGTACATTAACGTCTTGATTAAAGCGTCAATTGTCTTATTTTTTCTCTTTTGATATAAGTATAACTGGCATGAATTTTTATGAATTTCTAATCATATATCTCATAAAATTTTCTTCCACTGTGAAAGATGAGCACCATCTCTTTCTGCAATTTTCCGTACACTGCAGCGCAGCTAGTCCTCTAGTTTTCTCACGAGTCTACATCTAAACGCAGTTGCGCACACTGAACATCAGGACAGGCAGGTGTGACCAGTCGTTTACAAAACAGCGGAGCAGAGTATGCAAAACAAGTGTCAAAACAGGTGTCCTTGACACTTAGGTGAGTACAGCTTAGGCACACACGTGAACATAAGAGTACTTTGACCTATTGGAACGAAATCGGTTTCTTATCAGTCCACTGTGCTAGATCATGCAGGCTTCTCATATGGCTAATGATATGATGGTTTGTAATAGCCATGGTACTTTATATTTAAACCTAATAAATATTTTTTTAAACAAGTCGTCTACAGCATGAACCAGCTGCATTTATTTCCGCTATTCGTTGTAACATTTCAAGTTTTTTTGTGTGTTCATCAGTTTGCATAATCCCATTATCAGTTACACGAAGGCAGACTTTGCTTTAATCGCTCGGTAAACTTTGAAGTAAATACAGAGATTAACACGTTTGTTGCGATTGCCTAGCCGGTACTCATCTTTACTTTGTACACATAATCAATAAAAGACTTGAAAAAAATTACAGAACCTAACCTAAGTGACCCACCGGTGAGTCGCATCGCAACAAACGTGTTAAAATTGCTGATGTGTGTCAAAGATTTTTAAAAGTTACGTACACAAAACATGTTTTTACCCTGATTCAATTTTGCAAACCTAAGCATCGTAAATCTTCTTGACTATTAAACCATTCTCAAATTCTTGATCTTACTTGAAACACAGGAAGTTTGAATTAAAAAAAAGTTGAATGAAAACTCGTTCAAATACAATTAAATACACAAATACCTCAGAGTAGCAGCTGAAAATATTTACAAATATCTGTGAGCAATGTCACCAAGTGATAACTAGCACTCAATGTAGAAAATACTGTAATGCGTGCTGCACGCAGTGACTGTGTGCAGGAATACTGTAATGCGTGCTGCACGCAGTGACTGTGTGCAGGAATACTGTAATGCGTGCTGCACGCAGTGACTGTGTACAGGAAATACTGTTATGCGTCTTGCACGCAGTGACTGTGAGCAGGAAATACTGTAATGCGTGCTGCACGCAGTGATTACGTGTCCGAGGTATGCAGGAAATACTGTAATACGTGCTGCACGCAGTGACTGTGTGCAGGAAATGCTTTAATGCGTGCTGCACGCAGTGACTGTGTGCAGGAAATACTGTAATGCATGCTGGACGCAGTGACTGTGTGCAGGAAATACTGTAATGCGTGCTGCAAGCAGTGACTGTGTGCAGGAAATACTGTAATGCGTCTTGCATGCAGTGACTGTGTGCAGGAAATACTGTAATGCGTGCTGCACGCAGTGATTACGTGTCCGAGGTATGCAGGAAATACTGTAATACGTGCTGCACGCAGTGACTGTGTGCAGGAAATACTGTAATGCGTGCTGCACGCAGTGATTGCGTGTCCGAGGTATGCAGGAAATACTGTAATACGTGCTGCACGCAGTGACTGTGCAGGAAATACTGTAATGCGTGCTGCACGCAGTGTGTACTCGAGAAGAAGTTCTGTCTGACGCAACACTCTGACACATAAGCCCTGAAGTAGAGGTCCAGGAGCAACTCGCTAGACACGTCGTTGCGACTTCAGGCCACTTCCAAACACTCGAGTTGCAGATTTCGAGATAAGAGATACACGTGTGAAGCATAAATATTCATACGCCTTCACTGTTACATTGCAAGAGCAAGGTCTCTTTCTTCTCTATAATTAAGCTGTAAAATTGTTCAACCAACGGCAACCATTGTAAAAAATTCTAACCTGCAGACTCCAACACCCGAATAAAAAATATTCGAAGAACTCGTCTATGCGTCAAAAGTTCCGAGACTTAAGGAGACGAAGGAGGAGCAGGGATAAGAATAATAACTTTTTTAAGCCACAAAAAATATTTACTTAATCTGGAGCCGATCCGCATGAACTCAATCGATACGTTTTTACGTGTTAATAAAGTTCACAACACCAAGAACAAGTTAGAAGTACCCCATATTTACTTCAAATGAGTAATTTATAAACTCTTCAATTGCTCATAGTAATCACTAGTAAAATTAGAATTTTAATTCAAAACATTTCTTGAACTAGTTCATATTGAAGTTGAAAGAAAATTAACCCCTGTAATATGCTATATAATATATGTACATGCATCAAGGACTACTATAACCAAGACGTGCATCGCCATGTAGCTGACTACGGTAGCGGAGGCCATTGCATTCTTGGTAACATAACATTTTCTATCGCACAAATTAATCAAAAATTAATTCTTTCACGCAATAGAAGGGATAATAAGGTTTTACAGTGAATTTTAAATGGTTTAAAGCACTGTAATGCTTTGAAATACCAATTTTAACCGGACTTAACATGTATTATTGTACGAGCTTAGTGGCTACTTTATAGAAAGCCGAGTTGCTGCAGTTTTAGACTTTACAAGTTGATTATAGTTAAACCTTTTCCAATGCAAACAACCAAACATACAAACATTCATGCATACAAACAAACAGACATAGAAGGAAAAACCTACCAAACTGCAGTGATAAGTCAGCCAACCGGGCCTTCTTGACAGAGGTCTGAAGGACTGCATTCTTCTGCTAGTCTTTCTCTGAGGGGTTGACAGCAAATTTGAGGGGTTGACAGCAAATTTGAGGGGTTGACAGCAAATAGAGTGAGTGTAGTTGTCAGAATACTCAGAATACTCATGTTCTCGGCCATGCCACTCAGTAACCCACCAGAAATTGAAACAGTTGGGCGAATCTGTACTTCATCTACCAAGAGAAACACATTCTTCTGTTGCAGTGTCTGGACTTTGTCAAACGTTTCCCTCAGCACCTGGTCCTTGTCAATAGATGAAGTGATGTACTGCAGCTTGCGTTTGCATAGCAGCACCAAAAAGCCTCTGAACTGTTCATAATTACACTTCGGGTATGATTGAAGAGCAAAACAATCATTTATGGAAAACTGCTTTTGCGATAAAAGTCCCAACAGGCGTCAAAAATACCAACTTCTTCTCCTTTTCGGTGTCGAGATAGGCTGACGTGTGAGCTTGAAGGGTGACAACATTTTGGATCGTTTTGTCAAACGGGATGTCATACATAGTTCATTGCCAAGCACACAGTTTCGTCGGACTGCGTATACGATCTCAAACCATTGTTGGGATGAAGTATCTTAAACAGTGGTACACTAATGCCGTTCTTGAACGCACCGAGCGTTAGTGGGGAACACAAAGTGGGCTTGTTTTCGAAAATCACAGACAGGCTGCACTCACTGAAGCTGTCGGTCATGAACAAACACACGAGCCTTTCTTTCGATCTTGAAATAATAAAAGTTCTTGTACTGCTTCTGCAGGTTACGTTCACGTTTGAAAGCATCAAATGAAGCAATCTTATTCTTCTGAAGAAAATATCTCAGTTGTTGGTCTTCCACTTTCGCCGGGGGAGATGCAGGTTTTGGAGATGGCAGACATGAAGCAGGCACATTGAAGATACTGGGAGGGATTTCACTTGTTCACACAACCACACACTTGTTCGGCATTTTTAATATATATATAAGTAATAAACTTTGTAAACAAACAGTATCCACTTAGAAATGCAGCAATGTGCCTCGAAACAAACAACAATGTCCGATTCAAACCGAACGACAGACTACGACAATGTTCGTACTATGACAGATGGAGGTTAACTGAGGTCAGTAAACTGGCCTCCGCTACCGTAGCCAGCTACATGGCGGTGCACGTCCTGGTTATAGTAGTCCTTGACATGCATGTAATTTTGATAACTAGAGGTTTCGAAACATGAAAACTGAAGCTTCGATCGAAGTTTATTGAATGCACCGTGAATACGTTAAACTATTTAGTGGTTGATAGCAGATAGCAATGTAGATTTATCTTTTAAAATGCTGCTTAAATCTAGCGTACTTGATGTCGGAGGAGCCAATGCATTACTATGCGTAAATTGTCAGGTTATAAATTAATTGAACACGTCAAGTCACATTGACGCTCCCACCTACAGGAGCTGTGTATGCGGAAATTACCGAGCTATCAGTATTTAAACTGAGGCACTCTGGTCTCGAGTCAGGGGATGTCCATACACCTTGTCATCCAGGCGATTGACATGTAGATGAACTGCACTGTAAATGATAGTTGCAATTTCTGAACTAATCGAAAACAGTAAAACTTAAACATTACTGATCACGACAGGTAAAGACCTAAAAAGGTTTCAGCGACAGCCATACACCGGGGGGCAATTGACTAACACTCGTTACATGCCTGTGATGATGCACAGGGAGGGTCAATATCAGCAGGCACCCTTCAGCACCTCAATCAGTGAGCAGCGTGACTGGAAAAAGCTCTTCCCTTTAATTTGTGCAGTAAAATAAGTCAGGTTCCTCGTGCGTATTCAAATTTATGAAAGCGTCGCATGTGTTTCTCTAAGCAAATTCATACTTACTGCACGACGAACAGTTAATTTAACCGTGGCAAATTAAAGCACCCCTACACAAGCGAGTCTTCTCGTGTGGGGTCCTAATAAAAAACTGGCTATCTAAGGAAAAATGAATAAAAACTTGAAACTAAAATTGAGAATTATCACTAAATACCCATCAGGCTTACGACAAACTAATGTATACCAATTGTAGTATACATTAGTTTGTAGTATACTACCAATTCTACAATTGTCATCGTAGGATTTGTCTTTCATGATACAAGCTTAACATCACTGACACTGCAATCTAAGAAGCACATTTGTAAAACATAGTCCACGTCACTCGAAACAGCAATCATTAGTTTTGATATTTGCGCATATAACAAATTTTTAACTAAAAGTTACTCGTTACTTCATGCAAATTTTAAAAGCAAAAATTACGACATAACTGTATGACTCGGCTCGTTGAAATCGTTTTTTTTCAATCAGCATGATGGATAGGAGCAGCAAGATTTGTGATAAATTCAAAATTATGTTTTTTGTGGAGAAACAATCAGAAATATTCTGAGGGTACGAGTTTAAGTAATTTTTTACATTGTTTTCCCTTTGATCCCTGACCTGCACTGATCAGTAACGTCGATAAATTTATACAACTTTTTCTATAGATTTTTTATTTTTTAGTATAAACTACGAAGAAGCATTTTGAATATAGTAAAACCCATACTCAATTTTTTCAGTTTTGAAAAAAACAAATTGAAAAGTACTATTCGGAAATTTTAATATCAATTGGATGGAGAATTTTTTTAAAAGGTTTGCTGGTATATATGCATGAATTTCACATTGAAGCAATATTTAATGCTTATAAATATCTATTTTAATATGTATTTATTGCAGAAACTTCAAAAAAATCGTAACTCCTTGAAGTTTTTGGAACCTTCATACTAATCAAATTTGATCTCGCTGCGTTTCTTCACACCTAGCATTGCAGCAGATGCTTTGCTCGAACATTTACAGCGCAACATCTTCACATCTCTAACTTCTGCTGATATTTCTTCAAGTGTCTGTGAACGAAATTACTAAGAGGAAAGGATTAACTGCACAAACAACTTTTAAATTGAGATCATTCTTCGTTACGTAGAGTGGAACAAATGACAAGATGGAAGAACTTAAGGCCACAGCGCGTTAAGGAGTCAAGCATGCACAAGTGATGAGCTACTCCGAAACACATCAGCTTTATCACGGAACTTATTTATTATGATGGGACTTTTCAGATAGAGATTTAAAAATAAACGGTTACTAAACTTAAAATAAACTATAAACTTCAAACCAAACAAGATTGCTTCTTATAAAATTATTTTACAGCTCTGTCATATTTATCATAGAAGCATTTCTGCTAGCTTTCTCTAGATTATTGTGATTACCTGCTAAAATCCACTCAATTGATCCCGCCTTAAATTTCTACAATTTTTGAAAGTTATCTTAATTAAGTATTAAGAGCCGTGATATTTTCAGGTTATCATTTGTAGATGTAGTGTTAGTAAATGAAGCATAAATACATTTAAGTCCGTAATCGAGTGCAAAGCAACATTTGAAAGCATTGCAAAAGCAGGCACTCATAGGTATTAATATTGTGTGATATTGAAATCTATTGAACACAATTTTCAGCACTAAGAAAAAAGCTTTACAAATGTTTCAGTTGAAACATGGATCATAGGAACTCAAAACGGCTTGTTATAAGTTTTCGAATAATAAACTATATTCCTACTCAAAAAAGAAAAAATTAGAGAACATCAATCGTTAGAGTTATAGCACCCAGGTTCATCTCTATTGACAGTGTAACTTTAGTCTAAAGTGTAACAGTACTAAATTACAAAAAGTTTAGTGATAAAATGAGGCCTATTGTGGACTACAATACAGAATAATTTATAGATCTTGACACAAAAGGCTGAAATAAAGAATTAGGCTTTAATTGATCGTTAATTGAACGTTCTGTGGTGCATATGCTGTTAATGACTATTTTACAGTTCTATTGAAGCACTTTATGGCTCTGCGCAAGATATAAACGAGCCTTTTCTATTTATTTAAATCGTAGAGAAATTATGGCTTCGTAAAGTCGTAAATAATTCTTTTGCTCTCAAAACCAACTAGGGGCCTCGTACAAAAGAAAGAATTAGAAAAAGAAACCGACTCGTAAATCGCTGGCTTACGTCATATAACAGAAACTATAGAGAGTAACATTGAAATACTGAATAAATTTAGTCGCAGATTAATCAAGCAAAGATAACATGGGTCTATTAAATTAGAATATTATTCAACTGCATGAGAAAATTTATTTATAGAATATATCAATTAAAATTTTAAAAATATTTCAGTTGACTTTTCACTGACCTGTTAACGCCGCTTAACATAAATAAGCATTAGCTTCGAAACTGCTTTTTGCTCTGACACTCGTACGTGTAAAAATCTGTGCTCAACAGCCCCCTGCCATGACAATCTCTGATTAAAGTTTCCTTTAGAAAGAAATATTAGCACCGGATGGTGTAAATTAAAGTAAAGCTTACGACACGCTAAAAAAACAAATTTATTCAGTTAATTCGTTATGTTTTCCTGTGCAATAGATTGCTATCGGATCCCCTTGGCGCGTTCTCCAAGTTTCAAATGAGCTTCCGGTGTTACAGGAACGTCCAGCGCATAGGAGTTGCTGGCCTGGGGCACGCAATGTTCGCTGCAAATGAGCAAGGGATCTTGGACCAAACAAAGAATCGGTGGCGGGCTGGCAAGAACCGAGCATAAAAAGCACCAAAGCGCTTATCTGCAGCCATGGGAAGAGCACCTGCTGTGAGTTGCATGGTACAGCATCCGCTTGTTCTCTTGCGAGTACGTGCGGCCGTTGGAGATGCACCGAGATCTGTGGGAGCTACTCCTCTAGATCTCTGTTAAGTCCTCCGAACCTCTGGCAAATCACCTCCAGATCTCTGACAAGTCCTCCAAATCTCTGGGAAGTCGCCTTTTGCTAGCCCCCTCGATCTTTGCCACACTTCTTCAAGTTTCTGACAAGTCTTCACATTTCTGGCACAAGTTGCTCCCAGACCTCTGCCAAGTCACCCTAAATCTCTAGCAAGTCGTCGCAGATCTTTAGTAAGCCACTCCAGATCTTTAGAAAGCCACTCCAGATCTTTGGTAAGTCACTCCAGATCTTTGGTAAGTCACTCCAGATCTTTAGTAAGTCACTCCAGATCTTTGGTAAGTCACTCCAGATCTTTGGTAAGTCACTCCAGATCTTTAGTAAGTCACTCCAGATCTTTAGTAAGTCACTCCAGATCTTTAGTAAGTCACCCCAGATCTTTAGTAAGTCACCCCAGATCTTTAGTAAGTCACCCCAGATCTTTAGTAAGTCACCCCAGATCTTTACTAAGTCACCCCAGATCTTTAGTAAGTCAACCCAGATCTTAAGTAAGTCACCCCAGATCTTTAATAAGTCACCCCAGATCTTTAATAAGTCACCCCAGATCTTTAATAAGTCACCCCAGATCTTTAGTAAGTCCCCCAGATCTTTAGTAAGTCACTCCCGTATCTACAGCAACTCCAATTCGTACGACGTCGAACTATAAGAATGTAAGACATGAAACGCAGCTCACTAGTATCGTTGTATCCTCAGCTGCATTGAACGAGTCTTCATTATCTATGCTGTAAACAAAAAAGAAAAAACGAAAGCTAGAAGTTGAAAATCCTTTTGATGTTAAGACACTTCTAAAATAAACGCGATTTACTCAAAGGGCTTCGCTACTGTGTGTGTCTACTAGGTACATGGAATTGTGCCACTCGTGTTCATTTCTAGCACCAGAGATGAAAACGTCTTTACTGGATGATTTACAAGTGACGGCCCTAATCCCTTTCTTTTGAGGTATTTGTTCTCGAATTACAGTACAAGGCTTAAGATATACCTCTTTGCGCAACCCTCAACCGTGCAAAAAAGCGCTACATCGAATATGAGACCAAGAGCTCAGCTTTTGCTTAAGGCAATGATAAATACAGGCAGTGATTATTCCTTGACGATACTTAGAATTAAACCAAACTCCGAACGTGATTCAGAGTAGGTTAAAAATAATAGCCCACTTTGTTAAATCAATACATAAACATCATTTTAAACTACATCTGTTTTGGTATTGTTAAACATCTTCAGTGCAAGAAGTTCGAGACATGAATACCTACCAAAGGTATTAAAAAAGTTCTCGGCTACATTTCCCGTATTTGAATACTAAAGATACAATGAATCCGCATCTCTAGTTTTTTCTTTTTAAAAGTTCAACTTTGTGGACAGGATGTGAGAGCAGAAATCCTTGGTTCATCCATCGTATGCAAATAACACTAAGGTTGAAGGTCAATTACAGCAGGTTAAACTCTACATGAGCATCATTCTTTACAGCGCTGCAGGATGAAACTCAAGACTCCTCAAAGTAAATGCATGCAAAATTTATTCACCTAAAAAGTCATTGATAATTATTGCTACATTGTAACATTAAAGGCACGCAAAAGTGTCTATCAAAATGGTATAGTTCGCAATGCAAGTTAATGGACTGATGGCATATCAATCATTTAGTGGTTCAATTAATTTGCGTACAAAATAATTGTGAAGCTGCATGCCGTTTTTAGAATGCATGACTCAAAGGACTATGAAGGCCCAGTAAAATGTGCGGCTTGGAAGGCACAAAATTACTTGTTTCGGCGGATGGAAACTTCAACGATAAGTTGGTAGTGATCCACCCAAATGCCTCAAAATTGCTGTCTCCAACTAACTCATTCTTATGTGATTACTATAGTTTTTGAATTGTTTAAATACCTAACTCAAATTAAGCTGAAAGAATATGACTCTACAGAACCCCCCGTAACCGTTTCTCACCTCTAACGATCTTTATGTTTACTTATCCATTCACAAACAAACGCTCGGAGATGGCTGAACCATTTGGTAAGCGTCTCAGTTAGAGAATCTCTCCATAGCATGTTTAGCGTTGCCATTAAACCTAGTTTTTTCGGTAAGATTTGTAGCTCCTTTCTGTTTGTAACAATACGACGCAGTCTGTAGCCGACTGAGACAATCGTGTTTTAAAAAAGACCATCGAACAGAAAAGCTGCTTGACTGCTGATAAGGCCTTGGATACACAGGAAGTGGACTCGATCTTGCATGAGATGAGCGGGCATCTTCTTTGCTTTCTCATAACCTGAGAAACTACATCCAGCACGAAGATAATGCAATGTGATGACTATGTTGCTTTGATCGAGTTCTTTTTTCCAACGTCTAGTTTATGATTGTTACCGGTATTCGTCTAGTTCATGAACGAATACCGTTTCATTGAGTATTCGTTCTTTGGTCATTACAGCTTCACAATTACAAAACCTACACAAAAGTAAACGATTATACGGGGATACAAACCTCGAGCAAGCAAAAATAACTAAATAACAGAGCCGTATATGTTATTGTATATTGTACAAGGACTTGCATTTTTTCGTTGTCAGTGATTCGAACGACACAACGTCAGCGATGACGTTTCAACCAAATAAATGAACAACAGTGCTCGGTAAAACTGAGTGAAAAAACTTAACAACGAACATCATGAAAAAACAATTGTACGTAACTTGTTCAAGTGAAAATAAAAAATATGATTTATTCCTAATCCATATCAAATTAAGTTACTTGTTTAAGTTAAGGGATTTCAAAATCTAAAAGAAAAAATATAACATTCATTTCCAAATCCAGCAACCATAAAATGTTATGAGCATTGTGGAGTTTAAAATTCTAAATCATATTAATTGGCATAAAACTAACAACCAAGAATAATTTTATCCTTACCAAGAAGAACAAAATATCTATAGCGTGGAATATGAAATTCTTGGAGGAAAATTTCTCCTACTATCATATTCATTCGTAAATTTTTATACATGGAGGCGGTTTTATGACCACATTTCGACAGTTTGGCGGTATCCACCTCTCTTCCATGCAATAATAATACAATAATCACCGCAGACTTAGAAGCACTTGAATAAGGTCCCTAAACAGTGTAGTCGACACCAGCCATACACAGTTTTCACCGTATGTACGAGTGTACAAAACAAACCTCGAAAATAGGAATCCCCGCTCGAATTCATAGTAAAAAAGACCTAGAAGTAAAAGTTGGATTATGGTTTGTCAACACAAAACACTTCATGGGCGAAAAATTTTATGCTGATTGAACAGATTAGTTCATGGGTGAGTTGTCTCAATAAATTAATATTTGAGCCGTGTTGCGGTCAGGTGATGATGCCATGTCGCTGGTGTCCCCATGAATGAACGCAGGTCTCTCGAGGTACACAATTATTGATCTAGCCAATACGAAAGTCAGAGGCTAGTAATGCCAAACAGAGACTTGTAACATACCGTGCATAATTTCATGGATGATAATTACACTCTTTCCATAATTAGGTACACCATCCATTGCATCTGATGCCAATAATTTGGCCGAGATAGAAACGTTGCAAAAATTGATTCTCATGTTTGGTCTCTTGGTCGCTGGTGAAAATCGTAAATTTTAAGCTGAACACATCCGAGGACGTCAGGAGCGATGCGACGCGAGAGCTGTCAGATTTTTTTGCCTCGCGAGTAAAACCTGCATGCATTTTCTCTCAACTTTAGAACTTAAGTTTAGCAAGATAACACTTGAACCCAAATACTTTTATTTTTTACCTCCGTACTGCTATGTCTTATAAATAATGAATGCTTGTAATTTTACCCTCTTCAACGAGATATGGAAGTGCAGAAATTATACTGCAGAATATGGAGTTTATGTTTCCTCTGCCAAACGTCAGATTAGTGATCCTCAAATTTGAATGAAGAACGAGGTTCCTGCCTGAAAAATACACTAAATTTTGTTTCTATAACAAAAGTGCATCGTCTAAGTAATTAATAAATACATAGATGTATATTAGGTTCAATTTGTATCAAAAAATTACGAGCCATATTTTAACAGAACTCGTATTCGAAAACTGAAGGCCAACATCACAATGAGATTAAAACAGAGCGTGTTATTTATCATTTTTGCGATGATGAGTTTTTAAGTTACTCCGTTTTATTTCCATACCTTATTCACACGTACAGTTCTACTTTGGAACAAAAAATATTCGAGCCTTCACAGCAGTACAAAATTACTCTAGAAAAATTCTGTTTATTTCTTCAGTCAGACGTAAAGAAAAGTGTTCCCATTTAAGATGACTGCTAAGTTAAAGTTTTAACGCTACAGCGTCCGTATGTTGGGCTCAATATTGTTTTGCATGAGAAGGGAGGAAGTAACGAAGACATCGTGCATCCGAATAGAGATTAAAATACAAAAGATATTCAAATTCCTGACCGTAACTCTGTCGGGCAGCTACCAGGCTCCCTTTATTAATATGCCACGGCTACGTCGAGCTTCTGAGAAAAGTGAACGCGAATGAGAAGGATGGAGCAGCTACAGAAGTCTCTAGCGTTTTGTACTTTATTTTCTACTCTCCTGCGTTGCTCAAATATTTATTAATATACCCAACAAATTAAACAAATTTTCTTTGAGTATCAGTGAAAATTTCAGAACGCCACATAATTGTAAGTTTCATGCTCTACCTAGGCATAAAATTATTTTTGTATTTTTCAATTAAAAACGCGCCTGTGTAGCTAAATTCTCAGACGAAGTTTTAAAGCAACTGACGGAGTCCGGGTGCAGAGTTCTGATAAAAATTCAACTAACGCATGTACAGTTTTCACGCATGTTTTGCATGTACAAAAAGTACATACAAAACTTTACTACACTAGTTTCCTGTATGATATTTTTTGATTAAATGAAAATAAACGTAGATTTTTTGTATTACAAGATGGATTAGTTGATCACCAGAAAAATGAACCTTGTACTTGTTTATAAATTGGAACTGAAAGAGCTACACAATAGAGGCCGAGAAGGACTTTCAAATTAAGGACTGCTGCGAATCGAGATCTCATACATATTCTTAATGTTCTCGACCCATAAACAGCTGCGGCTCGCTCGCTGCAGCATGCGCGAGCAAAATAAAGATGTCATTAACTATACTCGCATGAATATTAAGTTAGCTTTATGGATGGGGGTAACGACGAGTAAGCATTTGGAAAGAATCAAGTTATGATCAAAGCTCATTGATGGAATTGCTTGAATAACTTTTAAACAAATCTAACCTTATTGCTATTCACTGAATCTTACGGAGATCCCAAAACGACCCATTATGAACGTAGAGGTCATCATATTCTAGATCTGTCGTCCAAAAGATTTGATACTTTTGTAGAGATTCATTCTAGGACGGACAAGCACCAAAGGCCTCTCAGTTGCTACTAACAAGCTCTAATTGCTAATAAAACAAAGACTGCAACGATGTCATTTGACGGTCGGTATATGAAGGACATTTTTATTTTTTTAAATGAATACTACACCAAATTATACTATCTAGTTGTCGATACACAAAATGAGGTCATAATTCATAAAAAACAGGTACTGGAATTGAATTACTTGGTACTCAAAACAGGAAACTCTATGAACATTGATTGAAGGACAACCATCATCAAGGGACTGTGAGTAAATTAGCCACTATTCGGATTTTTTCAAAGTTGGCATAGGAATCATTTATCAATCGGCTCTATATCGCAGCATCTCTTCCAATGTGGCGCTGAGATGGCTGGAGTTGCAGTCCCCAGTTTCCTCATTCAAACAGGGAAGAAGCAACTCAATTAAGAGAGATACAATCATTAGTTTTGCAAGAGATAATCGATAGTAGATTGCAATGTCCATTCTGGAAGGAATGATCAAACTCTTACATCTAGCGTTTTTGTGTGTAAGACCTTGTTTTGAATCGTTGATTGTGAGTTGTAGTACTTTTCAATTTACAAACAATAGACTAATTTGCCTTACCTTAAAAATTCTACATATTAAGATTTTTTGATATGTGGGAATTTACCATAACACTGTTCTATGCTATATTCATTTGTAAACAGTCAAATACATCCATAGTTTTTCACCTTCAGACCCTTGTGGAGTTTAGGACACTCGCCTTAAGATATGCGTTTGTTCACAAAAATATTGTAAAATGTGTCATTTCACATTTTCATTTCAATAACTCATTTCATAACGTGCGTAAAGACGTCATCAAAGTTAAAGAAGATGGAAAACACAATAAAGAAAATAGGGAATATTTGAGATTAGAGGCGTTTAAAACGTATGGACCGGGAGTGTAGATGGAACGTTTTCAAGACTGGACGGAGATAAGACTACGTTATAGATTTCTTCGTTATGTTCCAATACAGTGATTGGGCATGTGGTGCGGGCATGTGGTGCGGGCATGTGGTGCGGGCATGTGATGCGAGCATGTCAGCATGTCATGTGATTCAAGAGAACCCAACGAGGGAGGAGACAATTCCTCAATTGGAGACCATATCTGACGACAGCTTTGATACGCTCGACCAGTTTTTCTTCGGGTCAATAAAAATTCTAATTAAGTCGTGATCAAATGCTGAGATTAAGGACGGTCCACTGAGAACACGAACAGTCACAACACAGTCGCTCTTTAACAAGTGCAGTGGTGGGAGAGGCAACTGAAAAGAACCTGTACGTAACTGAAACAGTTCAAAACTGGCTTAACCGCTTGCTGAAGAGTGAATAATGCAAACAGCGTACTGTTTATTTTAGGCTGAAATTGAATCAAATGATTCGGTGGCAAATTAATCAAAGTAGCACGTCCACTAAACGGTCAATCTCGTTACTGATACGAAGTGGTTATAGGTACTATGTTTGGCTGAAATCATGCAATAAATACTTCCTTCACATGTACAGAGAATAATCGATAGTCATAAAATTCTGAAGTAGGAATGAAGGATTCTCTAAACATTGTTGAAGTCTCATATTATGCTAAGCCCCATAAAAACATTCAACCAAAGTTCAAGAATCATTAAAAATATAATTGTATTCAGCGTTTACATTCATTAAACGCACTAACGGTACTTTAGAAAACCATCTTTTGAGAAATAATTACCACCATTGATTGCAAATTTATTAGTGTGAAAATATATTTACCCAAGAAACAAGTTTCTCCTCAATCCGTTTATTGTGCGTTCTAGAGAGCAGTATTGAAATCATTAAAGATAGAATGAGTTTAGAGCCTAAAGGAAAGAATATTCATTCTAATGGAGTGTCCCCAGGTTCGTTCACAGCTCTGAACAACAAACTAATGAACTTGTAGGCAATACACTAAACTCGTTCCGGGAAAACCCTCAAATGTCTTTTACTGATTTTTCGTTTTTACCAGAGAATTAGGCTTACATGATAGGCATGCTACAGGTGAGCTTGGAGTTTAGATATTATCCGCGCATTATACGTATGAGCGTACATAAAGTAACAATTGCACTGAATTCCTGTGTATACGGCATTCATTATGGAAGTCGTAGCATTAAATTTTTCATTAATAATTTTGTAATGAGCATTCTAAACACATACAGATTAACTTTACTCCCACGACGTTACTTTGACCTGTTATAAGCGGCTCTATTAGGCGAGGTACAATCATCAGTTTTGCAAGAGATAATATAGAGATAGTGTAAATTGCAATGCCATTCTGAAATAATCAAAAAGGAAGCCTCGTATTTTCTAGTTGAAAGTTGAAAACTACCTTCACTCCTTTTCAAATTTTTATCAATAGAAGTTTTGTGCGCTACACTAACCGGACATTGAAATAGAAACGATTGGAATGAAAGTGTGGTTAAAGACGAATATTGATTGAAAATCGGGGATCAATGACCATATTTTACTCTGAAACCATACTCTGGAAGATTTTGGGAAAATGACAATGTGTAAGATTTGGATAATTACATCCAAAACTACATCACCACATCGAAGAAAATAATAAATAGAAGGTAAACTCACTTATGCTTTTCTAATTTAGTAGCATTTTTCAGCGTTGATGAAAAATGAGGAGCAACGCATTTTTATCCCAATTGTTTACTTATATTGTATATTTTTTCATTCTAAAGCTCACCATAATGCATTGAATGTTCACAAATTACCAAAACAGCATGACTATAATATCCAGCCAGGAAATGTGAGCCTGTATCTAGTGCGCAATTAAAAAGAAGTAACCAGGAATGTACATTCTATTCTAAAAATCTACGGGTGATGTGCATACGTTTTGTGGATATCGAACAATCGTAATTACTTACAAAACACAGAAGATCAAAAAAGCTTTTAGAGTAAACTACTGCTTTGCTATAAGCCAGGGGAGTCATTGGAATCATTGAATGTCAGACACGTATCATGTTCCGTTTCATAGCAGTAGAACTTTTACAATTCAGCTGTAAAACAATTTTTCAGTGAACGGTCGACTCTAGTCTACATGGCTTGTTTTTTATCATTCAATTTATACTTGTTTTTTTCGCTCTCTCACTTTGATGCGTCGTTTTTCTCCATGTTGTACCTAAGTGTGGATAAGTCAAGTTAAAATTCTACATAGTTTTAATTATTTCCACTGTCCAATAATTTTTTTTAATAGTTAAATAAAATGCTGAATCACACATTTGTAATGATGACTCACTAAATATTTCGTAAATTCTACTCAGAAAAGAGACCAATGACACAAGTTCTGTTATATAATGAGAAATACTTCGTCTTTCGGGCCTCTTTAAGGAATTACCTTCAGCGAGAAACCAGAAAAGCAAATCAGCTTAGCCCCAGCATTGCAATTTATATTTAGTACGCCTCTACACAGTTGAGGCTTGAACACAGGAAAATGCGGTACCACTGAGGTAGTTTGCACCCCTAAATGATGGTACCTAATATTGTTACTTGTGACATTACATAGTTATAGCGTATGAAAGTAAAACTTTGCTAGAACAGCAAAATAAAATTTCAAACTACAACGCTATGAACTGAAGAAATATATGATATACCAGCTGATTCAATTACATCTAACTAAAATTCAGAGGAATTTTAAAAATTACTTTATTTGACCCGGCCACACTGCAATTAGCGTATGAGGTAGAATGCAAGCCGCAAATTCGGGAACTGACGACCCAGCGGAGCAATTAATCAAGGAGTAGGTTGGTCTAGCAGCCCTCTTAACTCACGTGATGTTTTTCTAGCAAACATCGCGCGCCTCGCTCGCGCGGACCGCGATTTCTTTTGGGCCGGAGCCTGTCATTCTTCTCAAGCTTCTTGTGGGGCCGCGTTGTGGAATCTTTACAAGCGGGACAGTTATGCTAAGTTAGCGAATGCTCACACGAATTTCTTTTAACACTTCTAGGGCACTGGAAGAAAGACAACATACCGCTGAGCCACACCAGCCATTCAGTTTTGAAACGTTAAATATTTAAACAACTCGCCGGCCACTCAGGCACTATAATTCTCTGGCCATTTAAACAGAGAATTCAGTACAACGCCTTTCTAAAGAAGAGTACTCATCACGCAGACCACTTTTTATGAATTCTAGTCAAAACAGAGCTGTTGAAATACCAGTTCATTTGCGATTTATTGCTCACACTTTTTCCATACTATAAAATAGCTAACACATTTCATTGCATACTACTTTCATAACGCTACTGAAGAAACTGGGTAATAAAGGCAACATCGACAATGAACAACAAAATAAGTTACGCAACAAGGGCGGCAACAATGTTCGTAGTTGGAGCAAGGCATCCAAGAATAATATCATTAATATCAAAATCAACACAAAAAAGCAGCAACGGCGTACAGAGTTACCTTATTAAACATCAAGTTGTTAATAAGTGCATAAGTTAATACTCACTCCGGTTGTATGGCGAACAGAAACAATGAATCAAATGGCAGCGGCAGTAAAGTCACAAAACAACAGAATGAAAAATAACAGCAGTATTAAAATAACAGCAACTTAAACATAAGTAGCTGAACCAAAATTAGAAGGAGCAACACGAGCAGCAGCACCGGACCATCAGCATGAAGCCCAGCGTTGAACTTATTTTTAAAATGTGCGCTCAAGCGCAGTGGGTCGTGACTGGGCACCCGCAACAAAGGATGCTTGCTACCGCTGAGTTTAAATCATTTCAGAAATTAATATGCGAGATTAAATTCAGACTGGTGAGAGGTATTTGGGAATTTATATTTTCCTGTATCATGCAACGATATCAAGAGAGCATATGAGGTTTGGAAAATACTCTGTTTTTGAACTAAAGTCATCGAAATTGACTTCGTAGAATTGAGCATGGTGCATAATTAAAATATATTTAATTTAACGCGTTAATAAAATTTATTATTTCTTTATCCTAGTCTAGTATTCACTGCACATTTACCACATGACTCATGATCATTCAATGCTACAGGTCCCTCTGCCATAAACCGAATTTTCATTCAGCGCATTCTCGACATCACAACATGGACGTATTCATGATCACATCAGAATATCCTAAACAAATATTTGGCTAAAAACTTCATATCTTAGGAGAGAATTAGGAAGATAAATGATCAATTGCTAAGTCAAGAATTTTCTTACGCTCTTCGACACTTCTACGCTTACTACTGTTGTTTTTCGTACAAGAAAGTTGATGATGTTTAATTTAAAAAACATATTCTTAGCTCTATTTAAATAATATCTAAGAAAGTAATTATTCTAAGCATTCAGAAAAAGTGTTGCAGAAGCTTAGCTTAAAATACAAATTAGATTAGCAAATATGACAAGACATGAACGTCTAAAAAACTTGTAGAAAGCGGTAATTTCGAACAATAGACAGAACTTTTATATTATAATCGAAGCGGCAGATAATAAGTATTCAGACATTCGAAAATGTTAGCTCAGGAAGTCGCTAGGACGATACCTGACCATTTTCTCGAATAGAAAAACACAAGGGAATAATATATAAGAAATAATATGGTCGAAACTATGTCCGTAACAGTTTATACTGAAGAGGATAGTTTGTATTAGTTCCGAGGAGGGCAAAGCCTGCAATTCATGCCACTAGCGCATCGCTTGCAGAGAATCTAACAACTTCAATCAAGAGACAATGCTTTTAATTTAGTCAAGATTTCAACTGGAATATTTCGATCCACTACGAACTTGAGTGTCCCTGTTTTCTTTTTGGTATTGATTTTTGAATGATTGAATGATTAAAAAGACTACAGTGTATGTTTTACCATACTGTAGAAAAATAAAAAGTAGTTAATGTTGAATACATGCATTTCCAGGCTGTCTTTGCAAACAGGTTAATCGTCATGATAGAAATTAGACTTTGCAAATGCTTAACAACGTTATGAGTCGCCAAAAACTCTGACAAAGAACTGGTGGAAACAATTTTAAATTGAACTTAAACGTTAATTAAGAGTGATCAGCGTGAATTAAAAGAAATCAAGCAAACCAGAAACTAAGATACAGGAAATTAGTAGGGGCGTTTCTATTTACGATAACAACGAGTGCTTTGGATACCTTTTTGGGCTGCGTAGAAATCGAAAACACACTAGGCTCTTAGAAAATAAATCATTATAATATTTTACTGATTACAGAAATAGATATCATTAAAGATTTTATTTATGATTATGTCAAAAATAGCAGATTAACTCACGAATATTAGCAGCACTGGTTCTAAAACGAGGAATTCTAGAACCGTTAAAACGACGCGGAGGTCAGATCAGTGAAAAGAATGGAAACGAGGAAAATCTAAACAGAGTAAATTTCCCCAATGTAAATCCAGTGATTCTAAACAAGCTAGAGGATCAGAAGACTTCTAGAGAATGGGCAGTGCTAGGATTGCAAATGAATTAACTAGGACATAGGTTTGTAAAACATGGTTGCGTCAAGATAAAATAGTCCGTGAGAGGAGCTCGGCTATCCTACTTACCGTCCTAAACGAACTGCACGAACTGAAAACAGTACTATATAGCACGTACATTTAATGGTTAGATTACGGTGAATAAAATTGAAACGGTATATATTATAGCTGACAATATGTTAACGTCACGATTGTAGTCTTATTTACAGTAAAATTATCTTCGAGATTAATAAGACTTTCGAGTCCTGCAATGAAACCTGGCTAATTTACGAGCAATTTTCAAAGCAATGTTTTGAAAACACTTCTTTTAATTCATTTTTAAGCATAATTTACATTGGGACTAAATGGATCAACTAAAATTTTTAATCACTTAAGTGCTACGTCGGAATTTTTTGCTGATTTTCAATTTAGTGTCCACTTTTTCTCTTATTCTTACTTTTTCTTTCTCAGATTGCAGATGTTTGTACCCAAAAATCGAATACACAACTTCTTTCATGCAATGTTTGCTAGCAGGTGATTATACGTGACATTTCATGGTAAGAGGGACAAGAATAAGAACAATGGGTGTGCACGTCCAGTTGTATTCATTTACCAAGTAGTCGACGATTTTATTTTTCGTTATATTCGAGACATGTTAACCAACACCTTGCTTTGAGAAACTACTATTAATTTTCTGGGGGGAACTCGAGTAAATAATTAGACTTTGTGGCGAGAATTTTACACGAACGAAATTAATTGTCAGATAAAAAAATAAAAATAATCCAAACAAAAGAGGAGTAAATTATAATATTTATAACATGAAACTGATTAAGGAGCTCCGACTAGCTTATAAAGCAGTCCAAATAATGCTAAGAATCAAGCCACAATAAAAATATAGAATAAATTATCGACTTGTCTTCGAATATTTTCACAACCGCAATGAAATGCAAGACAGTAGCTTGTTAAAAAATGATTGATTACCAGTAGAAATATTATGTGAATTTAGCAAACAATGAATAAATCAAAGGCTAACATACCCGGTGTTCAAAATGAAATAGATTGATTTTTGAGACCGAGATTCAGATTTAATACTTTTTAGAACCAAATAACAGAATTGTATTGCACGACACCCGAAGGGTTGCACCTAATGTTTCACTTATGCACATTTTCGAATTAGAAAAGAAAAATGAATGAAAATCTTTTCTATAGAAATAAAATTATATTCACGTTGCAATATGTTTAAAATGCTCAACTTTCTGAAACTTGCGTTGAAATTTTGCATTCTTAGGAATTATTTCTTCAAATAATTTTTCCTCATAATAACTTTAGAAGGGAAAATTTGTATTTAAATGGTGTATTGAAACAATTGTTCCACACAGTGTAATACAAATTATTTATATTATCCGTAACAGTAATTTGTATTACCCATAACAAAAATTTGTATTACCCATCTGATGAATTAACCAGAAATAACCTTCTATTATACAACTTTTCAAGTTTCAGTCTTTTACTATCTTACATTCCTCGGAAATTATTTTAGAATTGTCACATTTTTTCAATGGAACGATAACATTTTGCCGGAAAAGAACTTGTCTTGAATATCAATGTAGTTTCCACTTGCTCATCTTATGCATCGGTATGAAGTCACGAAATCTTAGTTCCAGACTCAACACGGTCGTGGCCAGATTTTTGTTCTTAATTCTACGATAGCAAGCGTTCGCTGCTCAGATATAAATACTGTCATCGTAATTACGAAATTTTATTACTTTAGGTTCCGTACCAAATATTTGTTTTTTCAAATGCTACAGTCTTCGCATATTTTAGGAGACACGAGCTCATGTATGAATAGCTCAATTTCTCTCAGGTTGTTGATAGAAAGCTTTTTCAGGTTTAATCGCTCTTCTGCTAAAACATTTTGCACTTTTTCTTACTCGAAGTGACAACTCGCACGGTCATGCAGAATTGATGATGACGCTGGACTCCATTACATTTCCTGCTCAAGATATTTAATGTTGTAGCTTTTTTTCAACCATTCAGTTAACCATATTGTGCACTTGAAGAGAAAAATGGCTTATTTCAATGAAACACCTCCAGTTGTTCCAAAATACTAGACGTATGTCACCTGTGTTTGCATACTTGCATGCTTACACAGTGTCATTGACGAACTTATCAATGCATATTTAATTTTATAGAAACTATAAAAGATAAAGCAGACTCATCAGCGCGCAGTAACAAATGTATACCCTTGTATCATGACTGACTGAAGAATAACACAAAATGGTGGCATTTTAAAAAGAAGTGAGTGTGATTTGAAATTTATCTATGGATATAAATACAAATGTGCCTTCCATAGTGCTACACTTCCCGTTTATAAAATCCAAAAACGGGTCTAAAACTGGGATCTTTTCAACAGATTGGATCACCTTCCCGTTCAGTATTTACCGTAAGTAGTGTCAGAGCAGCCTCTGCATTGAGCATGAGCAGTGCCAGAATAATCTCAGTATTTACCGTAAGCAGTGTCAGAATAATACCTGTATTTACCGTAAGCAGTGCCAAAATAGCCTTAGTATTTGCCGTAAGCAGTGCCAGAATAATATCTGTATTTACCGTAAGCAGTGCCAAAATAGCCTCAGTATTTACCGTAAGCAGTGCCAGAATAGCTTCAGTGTTAACCATCCCAGCGCCAGAATCGCTACACCTTCTGTTGCTGAATCGAAAGTAATGCAGGGAACCCTAAGGCCTAAATTCCTGAGAGCAAAAGAGGACATAAGAGAAGAAGCATCGGAAGGTTGATCCTTATCCCAGCCTTGCCCTTAGCTAAACAGCTTCTTCAATGAAGAGGACTAGTTTACTCTGGCAAAGGTCCATTCAAACGCATGTCCCGCAGCTACGGAGGTTATACATATCTGGGTTGGCTGCTCGATTTAGGAACCGCCATTGGGCTTGATTTCGCTACGAGGACCCCAGCCGGCCGACCGTTCCGGCGACCTTCAGCGGCGCACGCTGCAGGCGTACGGTGTACACGCGCCGATTCCACATCCAGCCAATGTGAGTGCCTCGCTCACCAAGTCATAAAATACCAGCTCGTCAAGCAGAGGAATTATTTGCCTACACAATTTGCCATCAGTTACTCACAAAGCACCTAAAAAATGAACAAATAGTAACAAAGGGGAAGATAAAACGTATTGTATTGAAGATTAACGGGAGTAGTTTTCGTACTATAATAGTTTTTTCATACGTACATGAAATTAATGAAGTGAGAACTATACTAAACCATGACTTCATTCAATGAAGAAACAGCAATAACAGGGCCTCTTGGACCTCATTGAGAAGTTGCTGGAGCCTCAGCTGCATCCTAAAGCCAGCGCTCCTCTGTGGGAGGTTTTTCATGAGAACAATCCAGGAGCGTCGGGCGTGTAGCCTTAGGTGCCACGCGTGTCTTGGAGCACTTCATCTTTTTCTGCACTATAGCGGAAGCTTAACCAGCACGCTTTGCTGACGTCAATGTTAAGAAGTCTAGTTGTTAATCTCACTATTAAAACATTTCGTTGTTGATCTTGATATTAAAATGTTTCTCTGGGGATCTCAACATTTAGTGCAGTTATTCGTGTTCAGTGCTAAAAATACCGAATCATAGCATTTTATACGAAAATAAAGCGATATATATTTCGATGTTTCATATTTGATCAATTCCAAGAGAAGAAAATTGTTTAATAATATCAAACGCCCAATGAATTTGTGGAAAGTAATAGGTGGTCAAATTTCAAGCACGTACATGAATTTCTTTCGCGCAGCTTTTTCTAAGTACTAAGAGAATATACGTAAACCTCAAAAATAAAATAAATACTTCCTTACAACGGCAGAAGCTGACTTATGGGTAAATTTCCTTGAAGGCAACAACTAAGCCAATCAGGGAAGTTCCGTGAGAAACATTCAAGAATCAAACGATTCCAGACCGGAACATATAAACAAACCACAAATCAGAAGTTCTGTGGTGAACGAAGCTAATTTCATTGTGTATTTTACAAAGGACAAAGAATGTCGACTAGTTTTTTGATCAATGGTTTCGTTGAATGTTGATTTTTTCATAGAAACTTCAAATATTTTTTATCCTCAATTATTCCTCTCATCTTACACGAGACTTACGACGAGGTGAAAATAATGATGGCATTTTCAGATGGGACATAACTTACCGGGAATAATCAAATCACAATGTATGCCTCGTGTGAAAATCCTTCACAATTCGTTTCGAATGGTGACATGTACATCAGGAGCAAAGTATGAAACTATATTATCAATTATTCAATCACGATAGCTAATTATCAACACAGTAGCCAAGAGAATATATCAAATGGATTTAAGAAACATCATATCATACTGCATGCATCTATTTGGTATAAAGTTCTTCAGTAGGGTATCCCAGAAGTCATTCATGTAAGAAAGTCTTTCAAAAATTTTATAACTCATTTGAGCTCGAGGGTACTTTTAAAAGAATAATGTTAGAAATTGAGCATTGGGATAATTTATGCGTCTTACTTAAAGGTCATGGGAAAGGCAATTTACAAAGATGGCTTCATTTCTCTCTTGAATTTAGAAGGAAAGAAACGCTTCATAAAATGTTGTCAAGAACTTTTTCATATGCAAAGGAAAGGATGAAAATGATTTCAAGTGTGAAAACAAAGAACCTGTAACATTTTTTACAGACTATTTTGTACACACAGTATATGAATGTTTACCTAACGTTTTTAATTTTTTCAACGTAGAATGACTTCTGAACTATCGTGACAATATCCTGATTGAGCAGTCAGGATTCATTTTCTCTTGAGGATCAATAAAATGTTCCTACATAGATGCTTCACTGCAGAACATGTCCTTAGAAATTAAAGGAAGAAAACCTATTATTTATACACGATAAGTAATTACGTCAAAAAATTCGAACGCTCAAGAAAGTCGACAATCTCACTTTGATCGGCATCAACGTGGTAAATAAAGAAATGCGTCTGCGGATCCCCATGTGCAGAATTGGCTTAAAAAAAAGGACCTGGAGTTTCAGGTAATCTACCCAAAGCCAAGAGACTGATCTTGCGGACAAAAAAAGTAAATCCGACATGACAGAAGAATTTCGGCGGTTTGAGTAGCCAGACAGCTGCGCTTAATTTGTTTACGGGACGCATGGAAAGGACGCGGTCAGACGTTGACCATCACCGCCTCCTCCCGCCAGTTGAGGACTAGTGATCCTCAACCACCAGAGAAAACAAAAGATCCTTCAGTCGATCTTTTCCCCTGCTTACGACTCATGGCATTCCGCACGCTAAGATAACTACTTCCTTGTCATCTATGAAATGAACCCGAATTTCTAATTTTTAGGTTCAAGTCATTCATTGTGCTGAGGTACCGTGAGTTTTCCCATAATATACCAAAAGTTTTCTCATGATAACTTATCATACGTCTATACTCTTTCAGACGAACGGTTAGTCATTGAGAGATACAACGAGAAAAATTCTGTGACGTCATTATCAATATCTAAGAATCAAAAGTATTGACCTTTATAAATCTTAGTACCTACTTAAAGAATAGATAGTGTGCTATAGAGAACCTCTAGTGTGTTTACTTAGCATTACATCCAACGCAAATTATTTTATGCAACGCCGTCTATGCTAACAATCTCTCAGAGGTCGGCTCATTTTCGAATCACTTGTTTTCAAGCAAAGGTTTTTAGGCAATGCTTTAAACAGAATACATTTTTCAGTCATTGAAAATGGCTAAGCCTGGAAGGTCCATAGATCTTTCGTTGCAAGTTTGATTCAATTGAGTAGAGATGAAATTGTCATCGTCACTCGTTTTGTGATCGCCACTCTTTCTCGACGAATGGATCGTTATATAAGAAAATACCAGCTAATTTTATGATGCTAAATTAACATGTATTGCAACTCCAGCGCATGCTGCGATAATGCTCTTTCCTACTGTTAATGAAGAGATCAACGGGACAAAGAAAGTTTCCATAATACGAAAATTTTAAAACCATAAAAAATACTCAAACAAGGGTAATACCCCTCGGAAACTTTTAACTTTAGCGTTGCATCGTTTACCTTCGGTGAATATTGGTATAAAGGCAAACGTTAACACAAAATGTCAAGTTTTAGTATTTAGCAGAGTGCATATTATTATTGTGCTTCAGAGAATGAATCAAGTGAAAGTTTTCGACACAAGAAAAATGTTAACTAGCGCAAGAAACGTAAGAAAAAATACAAACATTCAGAAATCAAGCCAAGTCTCTCTGCCATTTCAGAACTTCACTAATTGTTTTATCGCCTAAACAAAGCGTCAAAGAGAAAATTCATTACCAGAAGTAAAAATATCAATATCAAGGCCAGAACGTCAATATTTGAGAGCTCTGAAAGATTAATGGCGTTCGATTCGATGTTCGCAGAATTCAACATACACCGTAACAACTTTTACAGACTTCCATGCACCACGCTGTACTGCTGGCCCAGTACCTCCTGACCAAATTTGATCAAAGGTCAGTTCCAGATAACTTTTTTGTTGTTTATTTTAGATCACGACGTGCGGGTAATTAAATCTTTATTTTTTTCCGCACGCAGTTCAGTGAAGTCACGAGCTTCAAGGTCACTCGGTAACGTCAGCGGTGCGCGTCTCTGATCGCAAGCAGCGGCTGTGTTGCTCGCATCAATTTCCTTAACTTCTTGGTCAAACTGGCTACGCAAACTGGCTCTACGCAAACTGGCACAGCGCAAACTGGCACAGCGCAAACTGACACAGCGCAAACTGGCACAGCG
>VCRD01000483.1:182005-195089 GCA_006783055.1 Trinorchestia longiramus
CACAACGTAAACTGGCTCTACGCAAACTGGCTCTACGCAAACTGGCACAACGCAAACTGGCTCTATGCAAACTGGCTCTATGCAAACTGGCTCTATGCAAACTGGCTCTATGCAAACTGGCTCTATGCAAACTGGCTCGATGTAAACTGGCTCTACGCACACTGGCTCGATGCAAACTGGCACAACGCACTTTCAGCTTAAACTGCAACGTAAACTGGTGATGCAAACTTGTAAGCACAGAACGTGAAATCGTCAACTTTTCTGCGGTACACAGGAGCAACAAAAACTAGTAACAGCCAGCATGTGATGGAGCAGAACTCTAAACGAAACGTTAGAGGAAAACTAATGTAGTTCAAAATCGTTTCCTTGTGGGAACTAACTACGCTCAAAATCGGAAAAGCAAGAAAGACCCACGCTACAAAGGAGGGAGATCGGAAAATTTTTACATCCAAGTAAACATAGCCAGCTCAGTTTTTATTTTCACAAATAAAATAGGAGCAATTCATAATCTAAAAATTATATTCTACCCTGGGAAATGTAACACATTTCATATCCTTACACCATAAAACAAAGAATTTGAACGGCAAGAGATTCGTACTGGAATACTAAATTGGGAAGTTTAAAACGTGCTGTAATCGAACTGTAATTCTGCTGCAGCAATGGCGTAGTCGAGTATTTGTACCATGCCCAACAGTGGTTATTAGTAATAAATTATTATTGGAATTTCTAAATCTGAACTTTTATTAACTCAGCATAACTGTAGTCATCGTACATTGTACCAAATTTTCGATTACTACACCCTCTAGGGTCTAGGTAGAGATCGCTAAACTAAAAACTATATCATGGTGATTTTATAACCCTAAATTAAAGTAAACAGTGACTTTTGTAAATATTATAGTTTACACTATTATTTGCGAACAAGAACATATTTAAGCCAAGCTGCTCTCAATGTTATCGGACTATGAAATTAGGAAGAAAATTTGGGTTTCATTTTGAGTAGTTACTTGATTCAGATATAGATGATTTTAAATCTGTTGAAGCTCATAAATAAATGTGAATAAGAAAAAGCATTTTGGCGAAATGCAGGTCGTAGAAGATCTGCCTGTACAATCAAGAAGATTTGACTGAGAAATATATTCAAGTTCATGACCATCTCACGGGAGTGGTCTAGGCACTTTCCATCAACTCTGATTACACAGTTTTTCCCTATGAAAAGAGATATATGCTTCTTGCAAGTCAATTCTAAGTTCTGGACTGGAGAACGCTAATGAAGGTAAATCAAAAAACCTTCAAAGCAAGTTGTTCCGATTACTGAGAACCATTTCCACATTCAAAAAGATTCTACTCTCTCATCCTTTCTAACTCCAAATTGAGTTTTGTTAAACTGGATGTAACTTCACGGAAAGTGATTCTAATTTCATAGACATCAAATAAAGTAATGAATGAGTAGGATTATATTCCATTGTTTGCTATGCGTTGCCATTGAAAAATACTACACCAAGTAAGTTATGTACCGGCGTTGTATTTTGAATTCGTTGAGCAAGCCATCAGTATTAAAAACATTAAAGGTATAGAGTCACAAAAACAAATGCCTTGCAGTACATCAACGTGTTTTATTTAAAATTTATTCTTAAAAAGTGAAACATTATACACAGTAAGTGTTTAATCAGTTCAAAATATCTCGTTTAATTTCTCTGCCACCATAAAGTCACCCACAATTATACTGGTCCATGTTCGGTATCGTCAGTGCAAATTTTATACAACCAATGATTTGCAATTTCATCTTATTTTACGAACTAAATAATCATTTTAAATAGGGAAAAGCTCGAACGGTTTTCCACATTCATAATTAGAAAATAAAATGTTCATTCTTAAAAACTCCTAGCATTTTTGAGCTTCATCGGTATCAGACTAGAGAGCTTGGGTTTCATTTCATCAACTAATTTTTATCAGCCATACCTGAAGGCGTGAGTGAGAAATAAAGGCCTGTCAGGCTACCGGTGCCAATTTTCGACACCTAAGCAATAGAGTGATAGAGATTGAAAATATTAACTTCTTGAACATTAACTTGAGCAGTGTTTCCATTGACGATGTACACTTTTTCAAAACACAAAAAAACACGCTCTGAAGATGAAAGATTCAAATGATAGTGACGCTTCTTTGATTTCTTACGTAACCTATTCCTGCTCCACCAACCAGCCGAAAATATATCGATGCATCGCTAGGAAATCAATCCATTTTACAATTTATTCAGATTCAAGTGCAGTGCTTTTTTTCTTATGTTATTTAGCAGTGATGAATGGTTGACTGATCTGATCAATTTTGAATAATTTCAAGATGAAATCAAGTAGCACATGACTGTATTGTTTTACTAACTGACTCATACTAACTGAGGTGCGTTGGAAAAAAAAACAGAAGACTCACAAATACTAAAATGCAGCGTAGTGACAGAAACGGCAGCAGTCAAATTTAAGACAAATGACTACATTACGTTTCCAAAACTCGACTGCAACAACCTGAACCTGACTACCACTAACGCGTTATTTATTCTTGTATTGGAACCAAGATCCTGTCACACTTTCAAGTTCCAATATAAGATGCTGCAAAATCTTGGAACCAAAATGGTGTCACACTACCAACTCCCAAAATATTGTCACACAAACATTGGCATCGTACTGACACATTGTATAACTTCGTAACTTACCTCGTCATCGTCGCCATTCGGGTCGACAACATCGTCAGTGACGTCATCCAGCGATGCATCATCGACATCCTGGGAAATCATCGACGACTCCTGGATGACAGTAAACACAGGCTCTCCCAGGGCAGACGTGGTCGTCAGAATTACTCCTGAAGAGGGTGTGACGACTGCTACAGACGGAGGCGAGGCAGAAGATGACTGTGGTGGTGGAATGGACGATGGTGACGAGAGGGATGGAGGCGAGTCGTCCAAACTTTCACGCAGGTGTAGCCTTAGTCCACGCTGCTGCTGCTGATGCTGCTCCTGCTCTTCGAGTGCAGTCTCCAGCTGCTCCTTCTGTTGCTGTTGCAGCTGTAGATGTTGCTGTAACTCACTTTGATGCTGCAGTTCCTGTTGCTGGTAGTGCTGACGCTCCAGCATGATCTGCTGCTGACGGCGGATGGCGAGAACCACAGCCTGCTGAGTGAGGGACGTAGGGGGACTACTGTCGCCGTTCAGAGGGGAAACTTCACCAGACATCTTGATCCTATACTACGACCCTTGTTGAAGTTATTATATACAGTTATAGGTCGATTAAAATTTTAAAATACACCGATTTCAGAAATTGTTATTACGACAGACAGGAACGTTTCTTGATGCATATGAAACAATATATGACTTTGGAAATACTTGGTGTGCACGTAGTGTATAGATTTTAGTGTTATGATTTATGTGAGAGAAACGCACCTTTTCTGCAAAATATTAATAAATAATTTCACAGTTCTTCGAATATTTACTTAACTTAATGTAATAGAACGATCTGAAGGTACAAATCAAGTTTTGTGTGGGCCGCAGCGCACTAGAACCAACACACACACCGTACTTCACTACTTCTTGAGCACACTGGGCTATTAGCGATAAGCCCAACACCAGCGCAAGCGTTTCGCAGTCTTGGCACTCCAGATGGCACTTAAGTTGAGCAAGTAGGCAATGGAAGGGACCTGAGCTAACGTTTTGCTTTGAGAAACGTTGGGAGCGCCTAAGGGTCACTGGCGATCGCGTTGCCTGAGGGAATGGGACTGTCTTGGGCCAGGATGCGGCGCTGGTCTAAAAGACGCTCCATGGGTCGGGGTTTGGGGGCGTGGGGAGGCGCTCCAGACCAGGTAGACTAGTCCTGACCAGGTAGGGAGTTATTCGTCTTGGTGGGGTAGGGAAGCAGAGAGGGAGAGGACGGGCAGCACAGTACAATTGCGCGCACCTTTGGAAGGAGGATAGAGGGGGGGGGTTGGAGTCTCGCTCACCTGCCTCCATCTACCTAAGGCTTGAGATGGCCACATGCCGGCCTCACACTGTCGTTCATAGGCGCTTCAACGCACACGATATTGGCCTCTCGAGCCAAGTGCCATTAAGATCTTTTTGTGGTCACTAACTGTGTACGAAACATTTTCGTACGCGTCCGAAGCTTTAATGATGCGGTTTGAAATCCCTACAGTCCACCTGTACGCACCTGCGATTGCCAAGTAGCGACACAGAGCTATTTATTGGTCCTTTTCAATGGCTTTCTCGACAAAGTGTGCTCTCCTCTGGTTCACTTTTCCAAGATGTTCCCTGTGCCAAAGTGAACAACAGACACTAATGCTCTGTCTTGGGAATGTAAAATCATAAAGAGTAAATGGTCGTATTAGCCTTGATGATGGTTGCATAGCCATCAATGAAGAGAACTAGAGAGAATGAAGGAAGGATGAAAAAAGGATACGAAACGAGAGCTGAATGAGAAAATATGAGAGTAGCGAGCTACTGTGTTTTTGAAACAACCTCGTAACATATGACAAGACAGTGTCGGGATTATTTTGCAAACGCATCGCAACGATGCAAGATACGAACAAGAGCTCGAATAAAAACTAGCGCGGCCAGTGAGCAGTAGCGGTTTTTGTCCTAGTCAACCGCTAAATGACTTGCGGACCTGTTTGCAGACCTAGGTCTGCAGATATATTGCAACACTTGGGTCTGCATATCAGTTTGTTTTTAGAACTGTTTGCAGGATTAGGTCTACATGCAAGTTCAGTTGTTTCAAAGACCTGTCGATTAGAGGATAAAAGAACTCACACCAATCTGAGTCGATCTACAGTTACAAACCTGGGTCTACCGATAGCTACTTTGTAAACTAGTCAACAGATCTACCTGCTGATTTGTGTGTGGACTTACAGACTGTGCAAACTTTGATCTCATCGCTGCTGACTACACAATTTAGGATGTGGATCTGCAGACTAACAGAATTGTTTATCCGCAGACCAAAGATTATAACTTATCTTAGTGTGATGACTTTTACACAAGACCTAATATGCAAGCTTTATTTGCTGAACAATAATTTGTAAAAAAGATGACTGCCTAACAAAGGCGTAAGTTCGGCAGTATACAGACCACACCAAGGACACTCACCAACTGATGGGCACCCATAATTTACAGACCGAATATATTGAGACAAATTTGATAAATCAGCTGTGCACATTGAGCTGCGCAACATATGGCTGACGAGAATTTAAAAGACAACAATGTCTGCAAAACCTTTAAGCCAAGCAGCGCTTTAACCGGTATACATGTGCATGAAAAAGCCGGTTCTGGAGTTACATTTCTATTTTTGAATAGGAAGCTTAACACGTTTCCTGGAATTTCCTAACCAATGCAAATCTTTACTTTGTACACATAATTACTCGAAGGCTCGATAAAATTTACCCCTCACCTAACCTAACGAGAGGCCGGGGCCACCAGTGAGCTCTTTCGCAGGAAATGTGTTAAATGTATATTAAAAGATTATTCTAAACTTGTACTCGAAAAGAATTTGGGCATCATTTCTATCACTCAAGCTTCGTCATCTTCCTAGCTTAGCTTGCTTTAGTTTAGTCGCCTTACTTAAGAGCAACCGGTTTACCAGTGGCTAGATACTTTATTTTGTATGTAGCTCCATATTGAATTCCTTTCGAATTAGTAACACTGCCTATTTTAAAAACACTGTTAGCGTCTCAGAGCTGATATAAGATGGCATGTCATAAAGGTACTTGTGTATAATTTCAAACCCGCTTTTTTATATTGCCAAACAATAATTTATAATGCTACAACTGACAATTTTTTATTATTTCAATACCAGTTTGGCACTGCAGCCAGAGCTCTGTTGTCCACGGTACAAGTATTACAAAACACACTTCAGAATAATTGGTCTATCTTTAATTGAAGCCCAAAGAACAGGCTAGAATCGTTGATCACATATTGTATACTAAAGCTGTAAGTGATAATTAAGTCAGCTGAATCAAATGTTTTCAATTATTCTTCCAGTTTTTGCATTAATTTAATACTACTATAATAACGCGCACTAAGATTTAAAATATATCGCTCTTTCACAGTTTTAGTTTAAGTAACAGTACCCTGGCTAGTACAATAGGGTAACGATGTAATTTTAGCATCGGACTATATTTTGTCCCACCATGAATCAGGCGTGTATCCTGTCATTCCGTTACGTTCGCACTCTTCAACTTTACTGTTCAACAAGTATTCTTTACAGATTTAACACGTTTGTTGTGATGCGACCCACCGGTGGGTCACTCAGGTTAGGTTCTGTAATTTTTTCAAAGCTTTCTAGTGATTGTATGTACAAAGTAAAGATTTGCACCAGCTAGGCAATCGCAACAAACGTGTTAACACGTTTGTTACGATGCGACCCACTGGTGGGTCACTTGGGTTAGGTTCTGTAATTTTTTCAGATCCTTCTAGTGACTATGCGTACAAAGTGAAGTTTCACACCAATCAGGCAATCGCAACAAACGTGTTAAAGGAGTCAAGCCTTTGACAATCAACCAATTTTATTAGATGTACACTACCGTGAAAACCTAACTTCGGTACAAAATTGCTCATGTTAATCAATCGATACAAACCAATAATTTCAATGCATTGGATTTTCAATATCATTCAATGACTCCGATTGATTGAATTCAAACTCTAGTTAACTGATATATAGCCATCGTTTCAATTTTGTTGCTGTTATTACTCGAATGTTTTCGATTTCTAGAACTGGATCAAAATTAAGGCCCCACTTTCAGTCGGAGCGCTAGTTGCTGAAAAATGTATTCAAGTAATGCTGCCAGCCATAAGTTTATGAGATCAGATACTTATGGAAAGCGAGAAAAAGGTTTACCCTGAGACTCGATATTGAACTAATCGACAGTTAATCTATACAAGTTTCACAAACCCAAGTGAAAACCTTGAATAACCATGAATCCAAAAGGGTCAATGAGAAAATTAACTGCACAATTGGAAGTTACACCTATGAGCTACAACTTACCCATCGTAAAAGTGAAAAAATTCAAGAAATGAAGACTGTGGGACTTAGAAAAATGTTTTTTTTATGAAAAGATGTTTGCTAAAAGACGGTTAGATGCATTTGAAATAATAGTCACGACATACGATTTTGCTCATAACATAAGGAAATGTATTCAGAGTGTAGAATCGGAAAAAACAGCAAAAACCATGAAGTTATGGTTCTACTTGCCGTAGTGCACTGTAAGTATTTAAGGAAGTTCTGGATTGCTCATTCGTACAGAGTGAACACCGTTGTCTCTGCTGGATATGACGGAATTGATTTCGTTTCCCGAATACACTTCATGGATGCCAACACATACATTTAAAACTTTAGACAGAATTACCCATTTTTTCACAAATTATAAGCTTTATTCTAATGTATGATGGCTACGCACTCCGTGCATGTTATGGGACAAGGACAATTTTGATAGGATAACAGAAAATATTAGTTTCTCCCCCAAACCTGGTGGCCTTTAACACGTTTGTTGCGATGCGACCCACCGGTGGGCCACTCAGGTTAGGTTCTGTAATTTTTGTAAAGCTTTCTAGTGACTGTATGTACAAAGTAAAGATTTGCACCAGCTAGGCAATCGCAACAAACGTTAAACATTTTCTATCTCAACGCTTGACAATAATCGTTTTATTCGCCTGGGTGAGAATAGTTCAACCTCTAGGCTTGCAGTCTTATGGAAAATCTGCAAACTGGGGTGAATAAAACGTATAAAAAATAATGCTATTGGAAACCTTTGAGGTCGCATAGAGGAGTAATGAAACTCAGGTAATCAAAAATAAGGTAAAAAACCTAGAGGTTCTAATTTTGATATCGTATAAAACAATACTTGTACACGTTTCTGTATCAAGGTTTCTATAACATGAGCTTAGGAATGCGTTTCTTGAACTATTTACTGGTACATACTATGTAGAAAATGTTTACATCCTCTATCCAAATATTTCATTGAATATGGAAAACAATTGCAGTTCGAGCATTTGTGCCAATA
Organism: Trinorchestia longiramus; assembly: GCA_006783055.1. NCBI lineage: Eukaryota > Metazoa > Arthropoda > Malacostraca > Amphipoda > Talitridae > Trinorchestia > Trinorchestia longiramus. The sequence goes on from VCRD01000483.1 coordinate 190,034, forward strand.
TGGCCTTTACAGATTAAGAGAGCAGACAAAAAAAAGTGGACGACGAACATGACCTAGGTTCCCATTAAACACTGAATCAGCAGCTGACCACCAGTTTAAAAATCGACGGCAACGAAATGGCAATGAACAGACCGTCAGTATGATGACAACTCATTCTATTAAGTAGTTAGTAGACCCACTTACACACAACTCAGACAAAACAGCATAAACGCCGAGTAAAATATTTGCCAGGTAGATACATACAGTACTTGAAAATCGAGTATAATAATACACTCGAGATGCATTAAAAGCGTGAGCAGTGGCGAAAAATTGAGCAAGGAACACCACTTATACACTATTCTCATCATATCAAGTACTAGAATCTAAACCCGAACATTAATTTCATAAATGAATGCTAATAACGGAAAAATTTGGAGAGAATGGCAGTTTCCAACAATTATCTCAAAATATTGCCAATTAATTTGCACAAACTCTCCGAAGATCGAATAATAGAATCAGATCTAATAACACAAAAAGTTAAAAAAAAATATAGAAAAACTTAGTCCACGTAGGAAAACACTTGGCTCCATATTAAAATGCACAGAAGTGAGAAAAACGCACGTATATTGTCTTGCAACATGATTCTAATGCCTAGAAGGCTTATGAAGCTATTTCAAAAGGCAATTGCCTATCTGATAACAATAATCAACAATATTGATTGAGATGTAACTTGCGACCGGAACGATTGCAAAAAGACTAACAGTGTGAGTTACAATACTGCTGTTGGTACCTGTCATATTTGAAAAGTATCCAAATTAATTTGAAAAAACCTACAAGAAAATACAAAAAAACAATATTCAGTGCTATCTAACTAGCGTAAGACATTTAACGATTAGTAATTCAACATGCATGAAAAAATTTCACCTTGAGCTTTAAATAAAAAAGAAGATTCGCTGTGTCAATGGCTTTAAACGACTCAATAGTTTTTTACGTGGATGGTCTACTGGAATGTGATGGCAGTATTTCCCACTGATTTAATGCGGAATCCCTGAAGATGTAAGATAAATATCATTCAATGTATTTAATACCAACAACGCACAAAAAAAATCGTCCTCACTCTGCTTTTAAAATCTAGGAATATAATGCAGCCAGAAATCCCGAAAGGGACTTGAATCGAGTACAAAAAGTCTCATCTGGATGAGGTAGCTCGGAAGAAACCCTGGCTCACAACTGGAACAGTAAAGGCCTACTTCCACAAAAAAGACGAGTTGAGGACACTTGGTGGTCGGCTAATACGGCATGCAAGCTGTCGGTAAAGTGGTGAGCTACATGAATAAATAAATGGTCATTTGCGCTCATGGTCAAGGCAAGAACAATTGGCTACAGCTTTTTTATGGAAGTGTAAATGCTGTACCTGAAATAGGCAAGCAATAGACGTTGCTCACATGAAATGTTAACGAAGTACCTTGGATGAATAACTTTTTTGAAGATTTAGTTACCGGTAAGTAGATTGGCATAAGTGAGAAAATAAGAATCTTGATAAGTCAAGGAATAAACAACGTTTCATTTTGAATATAAATTGACAACCACAGTTAAACTGGCCGTATGATGTGCGATAGGAGGGCAGGAAGGTGGAGAGGGATGGCGTTGGAGACCCAAACGGCAGGTGTGGCTTCCTTTCACGTCCAAAATATTCCAGCGATCTCTAGCCGAAGACTTCAAATTATCCTAGATCATGAGTCTAAGCCCAATTTAGTGTTCCTAATTTGAACGGAGTTCCAGTGACGCTGGTCATGTCATTGAAGTCAGGCATAATACAGCTACAACCTGCTCTGAATTAAAAGATGACGTACTTTGCATAGAAATCGAATTGTCATGCTAGACAGCAGCTCAAAAATTAACATTTGTCTCAGTAAGCCTCACCTCAACTCTAACTTCGAATACCTGAAACACATTTTTTATACGAAATGAATTGTCTAAAGAAGTCTCATTCCTGTCTTGTCTATTAAATTTACTAGAGACTCAAATTTCATTCAGAGTGACAAAATCATTGCAGTAGTTCATGATAAATGACAGCAGCAATAAGGTTACACAGTTTTGGTTTTTGATCTCTTTTTCGGTGTGAATATTTTCTATTTTATCTTTTAACAACCCTTGTGATGAAATGAAAGACATTGCTGTAGACAAGTGTACGTACACATGAGAGTCAATAAAGCATAGCTGGATGTGACGCAGGCCAGGATGTATGTTAGAGGTGACCGGAGGTTCTGGGCACATGCGCTCCCCCTCCCGGCAACATCAGTAAACACGTACGACCATAAAAACTTGTCAAATCCTCCGTGCAGAACATGATCAGTCCAAGCTCGATCGAACAAATATTAAGACACTCGATCAGAAAGAATAATGTAATTTTGTTTCGTGAACCCATATAGGAAATTAGAGTTTCTTTAAAACCACCAAGGAAAAAGCTTAAGGGAACTCTAGAAGACGTGAAAACTTCAGCAATTGGCACAAGCGCAATTAATGCCCCAGGCGAGACGTGGCAACGTGGCGCGCGCTCGCTGGCCCACGGCGAGTCTTACCTTGAAAATAAAAAATATCTTCAAGGAAAAAAGTCAAGATTCTCTGATCAAACGAAGGCGGGACCGGACACGCGGCAGATGGAAGACAGCTCGAACTGAGGCGATTTACGAGACGCTGAGTTTCGAACTGATTTTGAAAGGACTACATCATTCCTTGGATAAATTGGGAGACTATTTGTTTGGGAATTATTCCTCAATTCAATTCGTCGTAGGAATTTAGATCAAATAATGGTGAAGTACAGAAACTTTTTTGTACATACGAGGAAAATTTCTCACGACTCTCTTTACGTTATCTGTTATTGGGCGTTGGTGCGCTCACTGTAAGTGATCTGGAGGTATGGTGTTGTTTCCACAGGGTAAACAAATATATAAAAATGCAGTATACGACTTATTTTCGTCTCAGGCTGAGCATTACGTATTTAATTCGTAGTTCACACCGTATGCAATAACTAGTATTCCCTAAAAATTTACATTAATGGAGGGGAAGTAAGAAATAATTTGACTTTAAAAGACATCAATTTGATTCTTATGTATCGCTGATGAGATACATTTTTAAATAAAGTGAAGATATTAGTACATACATTCAATACATATGCAAATAAAATACAGAAAACAGTTTGAGCCATTAGCATCATAGTTAAAAAAGTTGTTTTTTAAACATAAGTTTGAAAATGAATACACTGCGAGATAAATATTATTTCAAACAATTCTAAATCACCAACTGAAAAAATGACGGTTGAGCTACTTCATAAGTTTGCACACATAAACTCTGTCACTTGCGGTGCATTCATAAAAACAGCATAACTTATAAAACGCAGCTGCACTTTGCCATATCAAAATAATGTATAAAAATTTATGTTTACTCCAATTTTTTTACTAGAACAGCAGTTTGCTTATAATACTTCTTAATTAATTTTGGCTCATAATAACACGGCGTCACTAACATTTGTATTGAATGATCCTACACTGTTACTCCGGATTTTCAGTTTGAAGCTAAGTCTGAATTAAATTTTTGTTCTTTCTCAAAAAATATTCGCGTCAAAATTATCAGCTAAAATGCACAGTAACAGTAAAATTTCATACGAGACTTTACTTTCATATTTTTCATGATATAAGTTGGAGGAAGTTTATTGATGAGTTTATTGATACGCATGCCAAATAATATTAACTGCAAAAACGATGTTGCAATGTACAACAAGCATACAAATGTTAGAAATATTTTTTTTTGTAAATATTGATAGACAAATTGATTTAATTAGTTGTTTATTTTAAGAAATATGGATTGGAATAATTTCAAACGAGATTTTATTATATCATCAACATTTCTATTGAACTTGATACTGAATACAATAAAATTTATGGTCAGTTATGAGACTAAGAACTTCCGAGTAACTCATTTTATGAGAAAAAAAGTATCGCTTACAATTATTTATGTCCCTAAAATATCGTACGAAAAAACAGAAGTAGCTTTAATCAGTACTTTACACAAAAATTGTAACTGTCATAAACTTAAAGCCAATTTCACTTTCAGAATTTTCGACCATGGGCCAGCGTAGCCAAAAACAAATCTCGCTGAGATTGGTACTCAAGCAGCGTTGAAGTTTCCTTATGTGGATACTCCGTGCGCGAGCTTTTCTTTCAACTCATCATCCGACTCATCATCCGAAAAGTGCCATGAATAAACGATGCAGCAATAAGGCATTAACGACTTGAATATTTATAATTATTAAATTTATATTGCAGCATTAAGGTAATTTTATAATGGCATTTTTACAAACTCATTGAATTTTATCAACAATTTTTTTCGAACGACTGAATGCTATGCTGAAATTGAACCATTAAATAGTTGTACAATATTGAAACGATTCTCCAATATTTTAAGTGCACATAAGATAGGATATTTTAGCGTCTCTCAACCTCTAGTAACCCATTCCCCTGTCCTAGTCGCTTGACACTTGTGGCACCCTGCCCATCAAAAAGTTAAGTATTCTCAGTTTTTCGGTGTCCGATCGTGTGCCCCAATTCCCTCCCTCTTGCACCGGTCGAAAGCGTGTGGCCCTTCAGGGAACTACAGTACAGCTTCCCCCCCCTCGGTTGAGAAATGATGGGCTATAACACGCAATAAGAATGGCAAGAAAAAAACGAGCTGGAAAATGCACTAACATGATGTTAAACAACATTCATGTCAACGACTAAAATATAAAGACTGGGTGGGAATATAAACGAACCTTTTTATTGTTTAATTGTTTAAACACCATGCCCATGTTACCTAACACACATATTTATCTTTTTTTGTGCACTAATATCGTAAAAATCCATCGTGGAACTTAGATAAAACTTCCCGTTTTTGAACGCCATGCAAATGTCAGCAAACAAGCACGTCTTACTCGCTCTGATGGGCTATTATGCTTCAGGCTTGACGCTTTAGACAGGGGTTCTTTATTTAAACTTTCAGAAATAGCTAACTATTCAGATTTATCTTCATTAAAATTAGC